>JAXGGA010002755.1:0-115323 GCA_038373865.1 Uloborus plumipes | reverse complement strand
CCCCCAAAATATCAAACTGCACCTAAATTTTTTCCCTTTTGTAATGCATTTTTTTTTATAAAACCATAATTTTGAAATTTTCCCCTTTTATGTTTTTAACCTTATATGTGTTGTCAATATGGCCAAGTTTCATAAAAATCTACAAGTAACTTCTTGAGTAATCGTCATTTTTGTGAATTTTCCTTAATTTTGGATGACCAGTGTATTATAAGTGTTTCAGCTGTTAAACATGTAACTCTGAATAAAAGATAAAATTATCGTTATTTTGCAAATATAAAAGTAATATATTTAATACTAAATAATATATCAATACGAAAGGCTAAAGCTTAGTCACTTAGGTCACTTAGAGTATAATGAAATATTGTTTAACCTTTAGTATTAATGAGATGGTTATTTTTTGATTAACTGTAAAAGCTTATTTTTTAAATTTTTTAAAACTACCGTAAAATTGAGTGCATAGGAACAGCAGGGTCAATCGGAACAAAACTTCCGGATAGTACAAAGAAATTCTTCATAAATATACTATTGGGTATTTTTCGCCATTAACTTTTTTTTAGAAAGGTAGGATTATAGGAAGTAGGAAGAAATTACTTTTGTCAATATGGCAACGCTATTGGCTTATAAGGAGGGCTGCACGTGGAATGCTAGAAAACATCACGTTTTCATAGACTGCAACACTTCTTATGTAAGTACAAACCTTCTTATATTTTGAACCTAAGAGTGGTAAGTTTCAATTATGCATGTATCTGAAGAACAGAATACCATATTAGAATTTACATTTTTTTAAAAATTGCGTCATAAAAATGAAGAATTCTGAAAAATGCCATAGGAAAAAAAAATGCTGGATGTATCGGAACACTTCGTTCTGTTGTTCCAGTTCAAACTTATTTGAAGGAAACAATTTGAAAAATCAAGATTCTAACCCCAATTCTTCTAGTCAAGACAAGAACCAGGATTTATTAGTTTATCTCTTCTTGTGAGCAACTAGATCTTAGAATGATAGAAAGTTGCAGATTTAAAAAAATTTTTTCACCAGGAGACGTCTTTTTTGCTAAAATACATGGGGGAAGGTCATACAGACTTTATGTAGCAAACGTCCAGCACACAGCCAGTGATGAATAAGTGGGAAAATCTTACAGGACATTCCCCAGAACCCAAAGATTTCAAGAAACAAAAGAAAAGGCAGCGCTCATCCCAGAAGATGCTATGAAAAAACTTAAACCAAGCCACAACTGCTAGATTTAAAGACAAGTACATACTTGTGGGTGATATGACTGATTTCAATTTATGTTACAGCTTTGTATTTCAATTTAAAAGCATTTCTTAAAATCAATTTTAATTTTTCATAAGTTCAAAATCATTTTAAATTTTGACACATCATAAACGTTTACTGGTACATAAAATAAATTTTTATTTGACAATAACTATCTGCTTTTATTCTTCCTCATCACTATTACTGATGTTTGTGAGACCTATTTACAAGTTAAATTGAAAAAAAAAATAACACGTGTTCCGATTGACCCCTATCAGCGGGGTGATTCGGAACACCCCTAAATTCCTATATATATATAAATAACAACAGTTTGAAATGTTTTGCTTTGCTTGGAATATCAGAAGTAAAGCAAAACCGAAGTTTTTACCCAAAAAATCAAATTAAAAAAAAACTTTTTAACTACTCTTTTTACAATTAAAGCTGAAAAGTGTTCCGATTCACCCCATTTTACGGTATAATTTAATTATTTCAGAAAACAAAAAGCGAAATGCGCATCAACATTTTGTGAAAATGAGAGATGTTTTATTTTTATGTTTGATAATACTTTAGCATTTAGTGTTTAGAATGAAATAAAACCTATGGAAAATCACGAGCAATCAATCATAACTCATAAGCAAAGTCTGTCAGAAAGAGGGACATGTCCTGGGCGTTAAAGCTTGTATATTATTTGGCTCTTTACCAAGCGCTCCCCTCTTTCTTTTTATTTTATCTTAATAAAATGTCTTATCATCTTTTAAATGTGTTAGAGCATGTAACTCGGTATAGCAGTTTTGGCAAAGGCTAAAAAGATGCAAATTTATTAACTTTTTTTTTTCAAAAACAGTTTAAAAACTATTTTGGAAGTAGTGAAACTTCATATTATAAACTGCATTTGCACTGCAAAAATAATTTTTTGTATTTACAGTATAATACCGAAAGCAGAGGTTCCAGTTCAAAAATGCAAAATGCTCAGTAATAAACTGTAAAACTAGCAATTTTAGTTTCTTACTGTAAAGTTAGAAATTCTACAGTTTATTGCCGTAAAATTTAGCTGCATTGTACTGTAAAAACAACAGTGTAATACTGGCAGCAGAGGTTCAAGTTTATAACTGTAAAATGCACGGTAATAAACTGTAAAATTAGCAATTTTGCATAGTTTAGTGTTGTAAAAGTTGCAATTTTCCAGTTTAGTACTCTAAAATTAGAAGTTATACAGTTTATTACTGTAAAATGACAAATTTTTACAGCTTATTACTATAAAATTAGCTATCTTATACTGTAGAACATTCACTTTTTACAGTGTAATGATAATTAAGTAAAACTAGTAAAGTCTTTTAAAAGATGTTAATATCAGAAAATTATTTCTTACTAACCGGTGTCAATATCTCTGTAGATAGCTTAAATCAAGATGTCTAGAAAATGAGAATGACAAGTCGCTAATTACAGTGGATGTTAATGGTTGTTTTAATGAGACCTTTTGTCAGAAATTTAATTAAGAATGGCTCCAAATTATTCTTGAGAAAGCATCCTTGACTCCTGACATTTTTAGAAGCTATTACGTATAGCACTAATATATCATCATATCATTACTCCAATATGAACTGTGGATCTGAAGCGATGTCATATATTTCCGACCGCTCTCATGTTTTAATGATGAATAAATTTATATGCTCCCAACTCTTCATGTCACTTCCACTTACCTGCATAATTTGATTTCCACTTTGAAGGAAATAAGCTTGAAAAGTTTTGGAAAGGAGCGGAATGAGGTATTTCATTTTGTATTGCATATTCAGTCGTTGTCAGAAAGTTTAATAAAGTCGTGTTCTTTTTCTTCTGCGAAATTAAAAGATTGACTTCGGCCATTAGAAATGCGTATTAAAATAATTGTGCATGGGAGTGTGTGCACCTCATAACTTTACACTTTCAAGTCTGAGCCTTTTCGACAGCGCATCTCCCCCCAGACTGGGGGGTTTTTGTCGCTTTTCGTGATTTTTTAAAAAATACTTGGAAAAAGTTAATGTTGGTAATTTTAATTTTATTAAATACTTCAAAATGTTTTCTTTCATGATGAAAGACCTATTTAAGTGACACAACAATTAATATTTGGTAAGAAATTGTCGACAAATGCATGTTTGGAAATTGAAAAAAAAAGTTCCACATAGGAAAATATCATTTTTGACCATGAAAACATGCACAAATTTAATTAAAAACTTACCCAAATCTTGAACAAATATTTAAAAAAAGATTTAATTTTCAAATACACATTATTTTACCAAATTTGCTTTGGTATGGCACATTTCAAAACACGGATTTGTACTGTCGCACGCTTGTACTAACTCGTATAAGCCTCGATTCTGTAAGTTCTCATGTGTGGTGCCATCTGTAATTTGTGGTGCCATCTGTATTTTTTTAAGAAAGTAAAAGGTTCAAAGATAATATCTAAAAAGGATTAAAACAGAAAACCCCCGTATTTTCAGAGCAACAGTAGCTCAAACTTGACCCCGAGCTGAGCTCGGGCTTAGTCATCTTCAACAAAAACGGCACAGCGAGCTGAGCTAGGGCTTAGACCGGAAAGTGTTAACAAAATGATTGTTATTTTGGGTCATTCCATAGAAAAGTGAATCTCAGCCGAAGAAAAAAAAATACCGAAGTGAAAAAAGTATCAAAAAATAAATAAATAAATAAAAATCATACAACATAAGAAGTTAAAAAAAAATTGAAAAAGTATTGTAATTATCACTGAGATTAGCCATAATAATAGTTTGTAGTGTTTTTACTGCTTGTTATTCGATGGTTACGTTAGTCACACTTAATCTTGAGTAAAAGTGACACTTAAAACAAAAACAAAATTAAGATTTAATAAATGTGTTTTATGTTTTTAAAAGCCAACTTTATACATTTTTCAAATATATCATTCAATTTTTATTACTTGCTTAACTTTGAGAAATTTTCGCCTCACAACATGAGCATTAGTTTTCAGGGTTGCAAAAATGTTACGTTAGTCACGGTGCTATTTTGGTTGAAAAAATATCTACTGTCAGTAATTTTGTTTTAAATTCTTAGAAGAAATGTTAGATAGATACCATGTACATTGTAATCCACCAGCATAACTAAAAAATATTTTTTATCCTTTAAGTTACAAGTAAAAACAGTTACAAAATCAGCTCTGAATGTTACGTTAGTCACTATGGAATGATCCTTTATTCTTTGACTTTCTTATACAGAGCCCATACTATTTTTGCGGACACCACTTCATTCACTTAGTAATTTTGCCTTTATGTTTTTTGATTCATCTGTTTGCTTCATACTGCGGTCTGTTTCATGTCTTTGTATTGTACCCGGTTATTTGTCTTGTACTGTTATTATTGTCTGTAATGTTTTGGTGTCAAATACAATTTGAACACCGACTGCGACTGCCGGCTTACGAAAAGAACCTTGCAGTCCTTCTACGACAGTCGGTAGGTGCACTCTTTCTTATACAGAAAAATATCCTAATGGAAAATTCTCTTTAATCTAAATCCTATTCAGACTAAAGACAGTATTCGAACTTCAACTGACAAGAAACATACTTTAGTTATTCTGGATTTACATTTATATTACGGATTTACATTATACATACATACTGTACATATAATGAGTGAGTTTACCTAATAATTTATTTTACAGATCGTGTGTTGTATTTTTGTACTTTCCTTTTATGCAGTTTTATATTTTATTCTCTTAAACCCAAAATACAGTTTTTATTCCGTAGAACAATTTCTTAATGTAACTTGGCTTAATTTGTAAGTTTTTTTTTTCTAATCCGCAAAGTCAATTTTTCGTAGTTCAAGTTAGATATATACCAATGTAGTTATTATGCCGTTGTTGTATTTTTACTTACAATACTTATTTATGTATATTTACTTTTAACAGTTATATTTGATTTATAATTGTTTTTAGTTGAAATAATATTTTCAATCCAGTGAAATTAAGACAGTCATTTTTCGCATTTAAAGGCATTTAATGCTTTAATTTGCAAATTAATTTAACTTAATTTTTAAACTTTAATACTTCATATGCCAATCTGAAAAGAAATGCATTTTCTAACGTTTCAAGTAGTGTAAATGACGTATTTATTTATTAAAAAGATCTCGAGATAAGTACGTTTCTTGTTATGATAAATGTTTATTTTTATCTAAAATAACTGATAATACTTATGAGCAGAGAAATTTAAAAAATAAATAAATGAACGAAAATGAAAAAAAAAATAGTTTTACACATATTTTCAAAGAACAAGCTTTTAATGTCGTTATTGGAAAATAATCAGCAGCGTTGCATAGCACTCCAGTCTAATCGTATTTCAATAATCTTGTGTTTTTCATTCCTTCTCTTCACTTTTTCTCTTTTCCATTTTCACTAGATTTTTTTTTCAATCCAATAAATGCTTGAATTTGTTACTTCCATAGTTGAAACTTAGTACATACTTCCAAATTTGGCTAACCGTAAATTCCCTAGTTATCTATTTTTGCAATTTATGCCTCTAGTTTACATAATATTTTTTTTCTGTCTTCTGAAACATAACTTAAGAATTTTTTATCGAATATTTGCAACGTCTGAACTCATATGTACAAAGAATAGGATAACCATTCGAAAATTGGCTCTTTTAATATACTAAACGATACGCAGAAATAGCTTTTTATGTATGGAAACAATAATCATTTTCTATTCTACATTTTTTGCGTTTGACCGGTCAAGGTACCAGAGCAAAAGCATGGATTATTGCTTGGTTAGTTGTAGTGCTTTTCTATATGAAGTGTTATTTTTATGTAGGGCCATAGCTCCTATACAATGCATGATAATAGGTTTTAGTTTTCAGGGGTCAGTTCTGTGTTAGGGCCCAGCTCCACATTGACATAAAGCAGAAAAATAAAGCAGAAACGTAAAATAGATTAAATGGTATACCTATGCAAAATACCCGGATTTTCGGTTTCTGCCTTCGGTTTCGGCCGCGTTTTCCGCTGATGTGGAGGAGAGCCCTTACACCAGTTTTTACATTGCACGTACGTTCTTCTGTCTTTGCGGATTTCTAACCCTCTCAGGTGAAGTATCCTACGTCTAGTGAGGGTATTCGCTACACTGCAAAAAATGAATTGCTGTTTTTACTGTATAATACTGTCAGCCGAGGTTCCAATTTAAAACTAAATGCACAGTAATAAACTAAAACTAGCAATTTTACAGTTTCTTACTGTAAAGTAAGAAATTGTACAGTTTATTTCAGTAAAATTTAGCTGTATTATACTGAAAAAATAGCAGTGCAATACTGACAGCACTGGCTCCAGTTTAAAACTTTAAAATGCACGTTAATAAACTTTAAAACTATCAATTTTGCAGTTTCTTACTGTAAACTGAGCAATTTTACAGTTTAGTACTGTGAAAGTAGAAATTTTACGGTTTATTACTGTAAAATTAGCAAATTTTACAGTTTAGTACTATAAAATTAGCTGTATTATACTGTAATTTTTTTTTCGTTTTTCAGTGTAGTGCTCTGCTTCCGATTTGTAGATCAGAAAAGTGGTATTTAGGTTTTACAGTCCTGTGTTTTAATTTAAGCCTTGTCACTGAATTTATATCGTTCAGTGTGGGCTACAACAAATATTGTATCATTGTTTCTTTTACTTGCTTATTTAAACAAGGCATCTGCAGTCTCTTCCTCTTAAACTCCAACATGAGCTAGCACCCATTGCATAATGCACTTTTTATTCAACCTGTTAACGTTCCGAAACACTTCGTGTACATTAAAGACAAGCAATTACAAAATGAAACGCGTTTAAGCGTCTTTAAAGACAATATATTTATTTCTTTTTTTAAAGAAAATTAGTCAAAATTAAAAAATGAAGAAATTTACCTCATGGTTTCCTTCAGAAAAAGAATATATATTTGAAAACTAGGAAATATCCCAATTGTAGCTTATTTAATAGAAGGTAAATAATTTAAATAATATACTTATAATTTTTTTCATGTTTTTTAAAAACTTAAATAGCTTCTAAGTTGTATATTCTGTTCTCTTGGGTCGTCCAAACTAAAAACGTAAAATAAGCAAATTAGTAAATTGAAACTAGAAAAGTGTGCAATCCGTCCCACCCCTCTCGAATCAATCCTAATATTTTACTTTATTTCTTGTTTCTCTACTTATGCAGAACTATGTTTCTCAAATTAATCTTTGGAAAGATATTTTATATTTACTGTAAGTTTTCCTCTAACAGAAAATATAATCCATGTTTGTTAATAAAGAAAAATACAAGTATCCTTTGAGGAAAGTTAGAAATGAAAAAGCCTTACAACTAACTAAACTTTCATCATTCAGAACTTTAGAAACTACATGCATAAAAGCACTCAGTTTGGTGCTCTTAAAACAGCTGTAAATTTAAAAAGAACGTTTTTCATAAACGTGAAAGTAAAAAGAAAGATCCTGACTTGTTTCCAAAAGACTTTTCAAACTCGCTTGTCATGTATCCAAGAAACATGCTGCTTTGCTCGGTGTCCATTGTTTGGAAATTTTTAAGTGTTTAGTTTTTCCATTTCATTCTTTAATTTATTTCTTTACATCAAAACAAAACATTTTGTTCCGAAATATTTCAATTCAATTATTAAGGCAGGCATTTTTTGAAAGAATGCATAGCTGTTTATAGCTGCTAAATATTATAATTTATTTCAGAAGATCCTTTCAAAAAAAAGAATAAAATTAAAAAGAATAATAAACAAAACCTCGCTAAACAAAAATGGTAAGGAATATCTAAAATAAAGGTTCAGAAATGATCAGTGACATTAGTTTGATAGATCGAAAAATGAATCAGAATCTAAATACAGTTTATTTCTTGAATCTAGAAAACAGATTACAGCACCATTAACTATTTGTCAATTTATATCTTTTTAAAGAAAGTAAAACATTTAAAATTATTTCTTTAAACGCACACAACCATGCAAACATATTTGATTAAGAACCCTTTAGTTTGTTCAAAGAGTAATATTGTAATTGGTAGTCAGTGTAAAATAACATATGTAACTCTTGAGTTTCAAAATTAAGACCACATATACTTTATCAATATTCGTTCATTAATCGTTTTTTGATTAAAAAAAAAAGCAATTATATGAGATTTTGTCACCATCTTCACAGCAAAAAATTAGCTGTTGCTTTTATAGTATAATTCTAAAGCAGAGGTTTCGGTTTAAAACTAAATGCAGTTTTACAGTATATTACTCTAAAATAAGCAATTTTACATTTTATCACCTTAGAATTAGCTGTATTATATTGTAAAAACAGCAGTATAATACCATTAGGCAGAGCTTCCTGTTTAAAAATGTAAAATGAACAGTAATAAACTGTAAAACTAGAAATTTAACAGTTTATTACTGTAAATTAGCAATTTTAAATTTTATCACTGTAAAAATAGCATTATTACAGTTTATTACTGTAAATTTACTATAGAATTACCTGTATTATACTGTAAAAACAGCACTTATTTTTCACAGTGTTGTTTTAACCCTAATGACAATGTTTCCATTATTATGTAAATTTGGTAGAACTCTATAAAGTGTATAGTAGTTGATTGGTTTAAAATGTGGAAACGATATAAAAACGATAAAAAATGTACTCAGGGGCGGGGGGGGTGGCATCAGTCCTTACATGAACATCCACTGCCATAATATTATTTGCATTGGGTGTTACGCGGGGGGTTGAGGAAATGCCCTCCTTTTGTTTACAAAATCATTTTAATACGCATCAAATGCAGTTTGCAGAATTTTCTTTATTGTGTATTTTCCAATCATTACCAGTTGCTACTTTCAAATTACGCTGTAATTATTCAAAGTGAATGTTTTCAGACATTAGTTTTGAAAGGATGGAAAGGTCTTTTGTATAAAATAACAATAGCAAATCTTAGAATTGAATTCTATTGGATTTTCAATAGGTTTCAATAACAATGAAACAGATGGCGCCATCTGTTAACAAGATCATTAGTGAACTTCAGAATATCGCATTTAATTAATTTTGCATGATGCATTGAAATAAATACGCCAACTGCACTTGCATTTAGAGGAAGAAAAAAGGAAAATTTAGGCAAGAAAAAAAAATATATTAATCAAATTATTATTCTTTCATCATCGTAGTAATTCTGACAGATATTTCACTTTTTCTTTCTTGCAATTGAATCTGTTCTTACGACAAAATGTTTACTCTATTATAATATTTTATATAACATTTGTGCCAAAAATTAGGAGAATGTAGTTCGCTCCTTGACAAATGTTATTAAATCAGAATTTTTTAGAGCATTTCTCTCCTATTTGTAAACTTTAAGCAGACAAATAAATAATTGTGAAATAGAGTAACGTAGATCGGTGTAGCTTTCATATTTACTATTGACTTTAATGCTTTTCTTTACCTACCTACAATTAATGTAAATGTTAGTTAAAAATCTTAAATAAAAAAATTAAAAATAATCGCAGCATTATTATCATTATTATTATTATTATTTTTACAATGATAATTACATATTATTTTATGGTCGTACATACTGTTTTTAATATTATTCTGGTTATTATCACATAAGTGGATTTACTTCAGCTGTAAATACAGTACAGAACCTTTTATCCGGGAACCAAAATACCGGGAAACCAGAAAACCGGCAACATTTTGTCGATTTTTCCGCCACTTTTTAAAATACGCATTTTCGGCAATTTCTAAAAAATGAAGAGCTTTTTTTTTTTTTTCGTTTATCTTTTGAAATACCTAAATGAATATGAACGGTTTCTTTATAAATACCATATAAGTGGCATATAGCTCAGAAATTTTTAATATTGTAATATCTATAAGCACTTCTGGATCGTTTTCTCTTCAGATTTTAAGATGCATTACTATTTATTATAGTAACTTGGGTTTTATAAACAATTGGAAAATATCGCTTCGTAGCAATCCAGAAAACCGGGAAATTCAGTTATCCGGGATAGCTGTGGTCCAGAACATCCCGGATAATTGGTTCTCTACTGTAGTCTTTAAGTTGCTAGTATCTTTTAGTTACTTAAGTGCAATTAGCACACTCAAAAGTTTTTAGATAATGAATAATTTAAGCAAATAATAAGAGGAAGAAAAGGAATCAATATTAAACTTCGTATGAAAATTATGCAAAGGTGCTTATAAATCGCATTAAAAAGTGTCTGTTCGTTTTATCACATGATAGCGGAAAAGATATAGGGTATACCGACCAGTGAATGACCACCACCCAGTGAATGACCACTTCGCAGTATTTCTTAAAAAATAAGGTTCTAAATTATTTTTTTTTTTAGATAAATTGGCTTCAATAGCTTTCTTCCTTCAAATTCTGAGCTATCTGATACCTAATTGATTATTTTGGTCATGTATTTTTCTAGTAAAAAATTATAGAATGTTTACAGCCGTGCGCCATTTCTTTTTCTGTTCTAAAATAATAAGGATGGTTTTGTGTATACAACTACTTTGATTCGTATTAATTGTATTTATAAATTATTTTTTTTAATTATACAAAAGAATCATTTAGTATGTATATTCAGGGTATGATTTTAATTGTTTCAATCTTTATAGAATGTGTAGATTTTAGCTTTACGGGGTGGTCACTCACTGGGTCAGAAAAACTCTGAAAAGCCAGTGAATGACCAGCTGTTCATTCACTGGGATTTTAATGTTGTTTTGAAAAATTAAAGAAAACTACTGCGGTTTTTATTGCTTTAATTCATCTTGCACATTAACAGCTGAGCATACAGAAAACCTCTTAGAGCGGTCACCTCTACGAAGCGGAGACCCCTCTTAACGGCCAATTTTTCGTGGCACGGATATTTTACCCAATGGACCTAATGTTAAAATTTCCCCTTGCAGTGACAACCCCCAACCCCTCTGAACGGCCACTGAGTTGTTCGTCACTTCAGTTTTTCAAAAAATATATGCTCGCTTCCTGTTTTTAATCCTTTCGTCACGTTTTTGACTGTCATCTCTCTAGAAGTAATGCCAGCATTCAGACAAAATTCGATATTTAGGTACGGTTGCCCAGAGAACCATCATGCGAATAGTGTAATAATGCAAAAAGTTTAAATAGTTAGCAATCGAAAGAACATTTCAAGACATCTTTGCAGGGGGGGGGGGATTTATTTGCCCTCGTCAGCCCAATGTCGAGACATAATTTTATAAAGTCTGGCGAAGTTTTTCAAAAAAGAGTTAAATTTAAAGACTTGTCGAGAAATCGATCACCCATTTTAACCGTTTGCATGTCCATGACCACTATCTACAAATCACGTAAAAGATTTTTGTCGTTTTACACTGAAACTCGCTAAATTTGGAATATTTTCAAAAACATTTCGGCAGATTTTAAAACCTTACCTGCCACCAAGGCGGCTCGTGCAATCCGCCTGCAGCAGGTTGATGCACGCCGCCTTCGGCGGCGTACTTCGGGTTTTCAGTGAAGCACACGACTAGAACAATTTCATTCTCAACAATGTATTTCGGGGGCTTCACGGTGGTCAGCATGGTGGCCTCTTGAACCGATGCATTTTATATTAGAAGAGGCTCGCTAAGAGCCTTTTTTGAGATTGACGTTTTCCCTCGGACCGAGTGTCAAAAAACTACCTAAGCTATTCGCTTTCCGTGCTTGACATTCCCGTCTACAAGCTACTTTTGTGTTGAAAATTTTTGACAAAGAGAGGGGTTGAGAATTAGAGAAAGCTTGGTTTTGGAAGGGAAGAACCAGAGGGAGAATTTAGCACTGTGCCAAATTCTCCCTTTGTTTCTTCTATTCGAATTTGCTCTTGCCCACGCAGATGTGCTTAAGAATTTACATTTTAATGAAATGCTCTGCTTAATAAATTCGGACAATTATGTAAAGTAACCAAACATATGAACTTAAAAATTACGAATCTTTCGATACCTAGTTCGATGTTCAGTTCACTGGCTTTCGGGAGAAGTAAGAAAAATATAGATTGATACATACATACACTCAGTTTTTACAAAAAAAATATTTTGATGACAGGGTCACGAGGTCAAATAACTTTTGTACGTAGCATTTTAGACATTTTCCAGCACATATAAAAAATGGTAAACCTGGAGAGTAGTTCTTTCAAACGTAAAGAAAATTGATGTAATTTTATTAGCGTCTGTGATCTAAAATTGCATGGAATGTGTGTGAAGAACAAACATACAATATAATAGTGCCACAGAGTGATAAAGTAAACACTTCAAACAGTTACACCTCTCCCTTTTTCTCAAACTAATGGAAGAGCACTTTTGCAGTATTCATCTTTTAAATATCCTCAATTTTAACATTTTTCAGTAAATACTTCACTCAATATCGCCGAAAGAGCCAAATTAAAAACAAATTCGAAAAAAAAGTCATTTTTTTTTTGCTATTTTTGTCGCCAACATGGCGATATGCCGCCAAGTTGGCGACGAAAAATTGGCGACCAGAAGTAAAGCGATCTATTAGCATGATGTTGCTAAATTACAACATCCCTTAATTCTGTATTGAAATTAATATATTTACCCCAAACAGGGTAAAAGACCCCCTTGGGAACATTCGAATGTAACCAAAAGGTTAGGCGCATAACTAGACCCCACTCAAAGTTCACATGCGAAATTTCAATCTTCTACGCCACACGATTTTTGAGTTATGCGAGATACATACATAAAACATGAATACATACCTACATACGTAGAAAGCCGTCATGTATTTTTCTGTTATCCATACGTTCGTAGGTACAAATGCATGTGCCAAATAGGCCAAAAAAACTACTCAGCATTCATTAATACGTGATTAAAAAAACATTTTAAATCGAAAATTGAGGGGAAGTTTTTCCGCGATTACAATACTACCTTTACGATATAAAATAAAGTTCGAATAAATAAATAAATAAATAAACTCGAAATTTTATACATAAATAAACACTAAAAGTAATGGATCACTACATGACATATAAAAATATACAAAAGTGAAAATATCTAAAACCAACTTCAAGTATTTCTAACTCAAAATTTAAGGTGGTCATTCACTGGTCAAATTAGTGGTCATTCACTGGGTCAGAGGTGGTCATTCACTGGGTCTTTGCGCCATTTTTCCTTCGAACACCCCAAAAAGCCGGAAGCGGTACCTTTCAACTTCCATCATTTTTTTTTACGCATTTACATAGATCAATAAAACTATTTAAACTATCACGAACAAAATATTACAGTATTTAAAATTACTACGATTTTTTAAAAATGAAATTTTGCTTAAGTGGTCATTCACTGGTCTGTCTACCCTATGTATAAAAATTCAACTATGTTTCACGTCCCCCTACCCAACCACTCCCCAGTAATACATAAAAAGAAAACATTTGTCACTAATCGTATCAAACAACCATTTGCAAAGGGGGGAGTATAATTTCTAAAATATTAATAGGATTAACCCCTTCAGACCTGGTGTCCGGTATACCGGACATCAACTTTGAACAGCTGCTAATCATTTAATAATTGACTTAATTACTTGATTTTTTTTGTAGTTGACAATTTGCAATCTGCTTGTTATTATCTGAGCAAAAATTTCTGCTTTTGGGACTGGCAACATTCCCAAAAATGGATTAAGAAACTGGGATTGGGTTGTTTTTCCAACCATGCACTCTCGCCGAAAAAAGTTGCTTTTTTTCTGAATTTTCTAAAACTGTACGATCTTTTATTTATCATATCAAATGCTTATATTATGTTTTGTTATTGTTTGAAGAATATTTTACGACAAAGTTTGTGTGATATTTCATATATTTTTTTGCTGAAATATTAATTTCAAAATATGTATCTGGAAAATTGGACACGTCATAACTCTTTTAATTTTTTACTCACAAGCTTGAAATTTTGTTTATGAGATGCTGTTAGCCATAATACTTTGTGTTCCAAATAAAAACATTTTTGGTTAATTATTTCATAATTCCGACTGAAGGGGTTAAGTTTATTAAAGGTTGTTTTTTTAACCTCCTTTCTTTCTTTCTTAATGCTTTATGTTTTTTTCAAAAAAAGAAAAATGAAAACAATACTAAAAATTTGAATCTATTTTTTTTTCTCTCTTTTTCTCTCTCTCCCTCTTTCTTTTTTTCTCTTTTGAAAAAAGCTCTTTCTTTTTCTTTTTTCATCAAGAAGAGAAAAGACATGTTGCCAAACGTTGATCATTATACAAATGATTTGTGTAAAATTTAACTAATTGCAAATCTAATAACAAAATAAGAACTGAAAGGTAAAATTATTAATTGTAGTAGACTTAAATGTTAATTGCAGAATTTTAGGGTTAATACTACAAAATAAATTAACAGCTCTCGGAATCAGTTTATGTTTTTTTAATATTTTTTTGCTATTATTACTATTTAGGCGGCTAATTTAATAACAATAAATTTGAACTTTTGCAAGAAAAAAAAAAAAAAAAAACACTTATATACACACAAAAAAAAGAAGGGCTATGGATTTTTTCTAAATAATTTCACCATTCTAATAGTTTCTAAATAATTTCACCATTCTAGATAATTTCACCAAGTTCAATCATTTTCAGAAATTATTGTTTTTAATACGGAAAGGCTCTTTTTTTCTAAAAAAAAATCTCAAAATAATATTTCAAATAAAATTAGCTCAGAAAACCATTTTTAAAGATTTTATGATTGTTATAAACAATATCCCAACATAATAAAACAATATAAATAACACGAAATCATTATAAAAAACGTATTACAACAATTTCAATCGCGTTGGCGCTTAATGAATTTATAACATTGAACTGTTTAAAGTATTTGAATACAAATGCTGTATGACGTCAAACATTCAAAAAAAAAAAAAAAAAAGAAAGAAAATTATACCAAAAAAAAAAGAACATTTCCGTATGAACGCCGTATAAATTACAAAATAGATATATATATATAAAAATATTATCCCCACTATTCAGAGCTTATGAGGAAAGCATACTGAGAAATAAAATATTTTAAAACTATATTTGGTTAAGTGAAGCTTTAATAAAGAATAGAATCGTTTTTAAAATACTGTAAAATTAATTAAAAGTCAGAAAAAAAAGAAAAAAGAAAGAAATGAATACTGGCCACAAAGTCTGCAAAAAATGCAGGTTTTTATCTTTTAAACGATCAGCTAATACGACCTACACTTACTCTTCAAGCATTAATTAGCTTTATTATAATCTTAAAGAGTTTGTAATATGTTTTTATATTAGATCTACTACATTGTTTTGTTTTAATTACCTTTCTATAAGAAAATTTGTTGTTGATTAGATTTTCTAGACAGTCATAAAAATAGCTGTTGAATATTTTTTGAAAACATAATATGACCAATAAATATTGTAGGAACTCACATTATAACTTCAGTTAAACACATGCTTACAAAATTAAATTAAAGTTGTTTATGAATCCTCATTATTTCCGGCATGCCGGAAAAGACCAAGCCAGGGTTATTAAAAACTTACTGACCAACGAATTTTTCGGCATGCCGAAAAATGCGTAGCAATACGGAATGCCCATGAATTGTACTTCATATCAGTTTAAAGTGAAAATGACCCCTCTGTGACCCTTGTTATATTGATATCATACAACGTATAGGGAAGTTATTCCTGTCGTTCTACGGAATGACAATTAGGCAATAACAATAATAAACACAAAAACTTGTTCTGTTAAAAATGCTTGTCCAACTTTTCAAATGGCGTATTAAATGGATAGACCAATAGTTTTATACTCCTGTCTGCTTGCACAGAATTAATATGTCCGGAGAGAATTGCCTGATTCAGACTAAAGTTAATTCTTTCATATATCTTCGGTTAACTACCCCAGTCACACATTTGACTTTGGACTGGAGGTGGGGAGGAGCTCTTTCAAAGGGTCAAAGGGACGAGAAATAATATTTGTTGATGAAGTTTAAAAAAAAAAAAAAGTATGAACAAGATTTATTCGATGGATAAGACACGGGATATAGATGCTAAATGCTCAGTGTAGGAGGAAAAAACTTATCTTATTTGGCGTTTTTATTTCTCCCTTCTTTCTTTCTTTTTTAGCTGGAAAGAGAAATAAATAATAATAATAATAATTTTAAAAAATACTGAAAATTATTTCCTGCCAATAAAATTAAAAGTGTTTTACCTAAAAGCTCGTAGCGTTGGACAAGGAAGTTCAATATGAGAGGTTTAATACTTTACAAATGACTTCATTATATGTATTTGTGCATACTAATGTGAATAAAACAGTTTAAAACGTTTGTGTGTGTGTGTGTGTGTGTGTGGCGGTGGGCACCAAATTCGAAATTTAAATTTCAAGGTACTTCAAAAGTAGTTACGATCCCATTTCTAATCAATTTTATAGTGAAACAACGGTGGGAAAAACCATAATAAGAAGCAAAAAAAAAAAAGTTTTTTTTTTAAATATATATTTGATGAAGTCTATCAATTTTATTTGCATTAATTCTATTTTGTTTCACAACTATTCCTGTTTTTAGAGTTTTGTGGAATGATTTAGCTTACAAACATATCAAACATTACATTGATCTCCATACAAGGTGAGTATATATATATATATATATATATATATATATATATATATATATATATATATATATATATATATATACACTCACCTTGTATGGAGATCACCTTTAACCTGACCAAAAAATAGTGATAGCTGTAAGTTAAAGCTTAAGTGCATGTAACTTTTTTTAAAATGCATATAATAAAAGCGAAATTTGAAACGTAAAATTCGATTTAAAAGCACTTCTTTGAGAATCTACTAAAAAGGAAATTTGAATGCGTAAAATACGATCTAAAAGCATTTCTTAGCGAGTCTACAAACATGTTTTAAACTGCAAATCATTTAAGAAATGTCCATACCAGCAGTGCGCTGCATTGTGCGTACCTCTTTTTGTATAGTTTATGTTGGAAATATGTATTGTGTGACAGTTTGAAAAAACGTAAATCATTTATTATCTTAATAACTGAGGTATTCTTTGTATTGCGACCGTTTCCAATCCGTTTCATTTGATTTCTTGATTAAAAAACTTAAACTCTGAGCTGAAATAATTGCGTAAAAGCTTTATGCAATGAAATATTTTTTTGCTATTTGAAAAAGAAGCTCAGTTGCAAATTAAGAATGAATAAATATTATTTAAAAGCGCATGAACGTTTTCTTTCTTTTGAAATCCATTTCCCATCTATTTTCATTTTGAATGAAAATACGTTTTAGAATGACTTTTAAATTAGGAATCGAGATCACAATTATCTTAAAATGCGAAATAGTTTAAATTTCCCTAGAGAGACCCCATTTGCATATTTGAATTTTCTTTTTAAGAGACTGAGTAATTACTCAGGCATTGAAACGGAGCATTTTTTGTAGTTCATTTTTCCGTTATTTAGCAGTTTCATTTATTTACGAAAAATTCTTATATTATGCCTTTTTCCCAGAATTAATGACTTTATTTCATTTGAAATGAAGTTCAGGATCTACGTTTGCAGTTTCTTATGTATGTTTACGTACAATTTCTAATCAAGAATTTTTTATACATTGACTACACAGTTGCGCTCATGAATCGGGAAAAAATATTTTAATTGTTGTGTCAAACAGCGCTTTAGTTTTCAATGTGTCAAGCACGAAGCCCCTTCCTAAATAGCAAACTGTTGAAAACCTTAAGTAAGACTTTTCACCCTTTTAACGCACAAAATTTGAATAAAAAAAGATGTCAAATTAGGTATAAGAATTTTACTTTACCCAATTTGTTAAGAATTGTATAAATACTGTATTTATTCAGTTATTGCCAAAAACCTTCTGCTCACAGTTGAATATTACTGGAACTTTGATGAAACGCCATTTGACGTGTGTTTCGCAATTGTAAGCTGAATGGTTAGACTTTCTCTCTCTCTCATATCAACCAA
Organism: Uloborus plumipes; assembly: GCA_038373865.1. Lineage (NCBI taxonomy): Eukaryota > Metazoa > Arthropoda > Arachnida > Araneae > Uloboridae > Uloborus > Uloborus plumipes. The sequence continues at coordinate 97,149 of JAXGGA010002755.1, read as the reverse complement.
ATAAACTTATTTTAGTTATAAATCTATGGATAATTTTGGATTCTGTAAATGCGATAGTTAATTTTTCGTGTTCTAAACTTTTCTAACTGGTGCATTAAATCAATATCTTAGTAATGGCATGAAAAAGCATAAGAATCCAATATTTAAAGGCGAAAGTATGATCTAATATGAAAAATTACTTTAGTAGTTATAAAATGTATTTGGAGTTAAAACTATCCAATTTAGTGTGCTAAACCGTTAGCTCGATTATACCATCCAGAGACTAGTTTCGTCCTCATTACGGCTCATCAGTAAACTGAGATGGATACGACAGGTCTTGGACCCGTGGGTTAGCACGGGACTGAGTTTAGTGCTTCAATCATTAGTTAATGTAATTAAGTTAGCGATGATTTGAAGCACAAATTTTTAGACGGATTTATGTAAAAAATAACAATACGATATGAAACGGAAAACCCATACGTAATTTCTGAAAAAAAAAAATGGGAATAACATTAATTTTAACAATCAACGCAAAATTATATCACATGCAAAGTTCTGTCAAAAATAGTTGGCGGCACTAAATATTCCAAACACATATACGCCCTTTTTGCAAATGGTATTTTTTTAAACTTTTGTATTTTTTACGTTTCTTGCAAAATATACAAAAACATATAAGGATTAAAATCCAGAATCAAGATATATTATTAGGGTATAGGTAAGCGGAAAACGCCGTGGTTTTTAACTTTATCTTATGTAAAACAGCAAGTTGAATTTACTTTTAACCAACTAATTTGTCAACAAAATGTATAACTGGTAAAAACAAATAGGTTTCGCTTTGAGAAACAATTTTTTACATAAACAAATTAATTGTTAAAAAATGTTTGCTTTTCTGCATCTTACCCCAAACATTGGATAAGATAGTCTGATTTTTTTAGGTAAAACCTTCTGCGCATTTGCTCATGCGTCAGGTCTTCTTTGATCTAACAAAATAAGGGTGATGTGTAAGATTACAATAAGGGTAATAATAATAAGAAACACTTTAAGCCGTTTCAAACAACGTAGAGCGATGCAAATTTGAAAGAAATGTTAATTGAATATGCCAAAAGGATAGCAAATGCAAATAAATTGAAGATTTCGGAGAATTCTCACCCATAATCCGCCATCCCTTAGTGGAATGGTCCGCGAGTGTTAGGCACGGCTTTCACGGTCGGACAGTAACTGATACGTTTAGGGCAAAGCGATTTTTTGGGATTTGATTTCAGGTATTTGCCCGAACAATCGGGCTGTCAGATCCATCTAAAAAATTACCACCTTAAACTCATTAATAAGCAAAAATTATTTGTATGTACTTAGTGTACACGCCCCTTCATTATAACTGCCCTTCAAGCTGTTTTTGTTAAAGCTTGCGCATGAAACACGTGATACGGTATTTTCTCCCAACACGGCGCCTCCCCCCAATCTATCCTTTATTCTAAATGTAGAATTGCGAAAAATTGATTTTTAAACGCCAGAATGCTTTATGGTATTCTTTAATATTAAATGCATTCTTCTTTATTTATTTTTAACTTTTGGAAGTTTTAACAAATGAATTTACACCATCTTAGTATCTACGAAAATACCATAATAATGTATTCAATTACAGAAAGACCTCTGAAGGGAAATTTAATTTTCAAATTATATGCTAACTGAAATGTTTATAGTGCTGAAGTATAAAAGACTAAGAATTAAATCTTGCAAGAAAAGTCTCTTGTATCATTGAGGAACACCGCAATTCTATAATTTGTAATTGTCTTAAAAGTGGAATAAATTTTATCCTCCAGATTTCATAAAATAGCAGCATGTGGTAAGACACGAGGTAAACAAAATGCTCTTTAAGAATCCCTAGAAAAGGAAGCCTTAGCTAAGCCCATTGTTTCCTATTTCTTTATAAGAACGAAATATATTCTTATCCTTTTGTTCTACCCTATACTTTGTACTTCCATTACTATGCCCGGATCATAAAATCAGAGCACGTAAAAAGAAGATCAACATTTCGAGGAAATTGTTTAAATAAGAAATCGAAGAATGTTAAACCAAAGTCTAGTATTGTAATTTATTCTGTAGAGTTGTCATTTTCGAGAAAGAAATTTTTCTTCAAAACAAAGGAAAATTTGAACTCAATTCAAACAACGAATTTTTGCACAAATATCTATTATATTTTCTTACAAAGCAGAAAGTTTTGGGGGAAAAAGTTGTGGCGAGATTTCAAAACGCGATAGACCGCATGGAAAGAAAAAAAATATCTTTGCCAACATGATTTTTTTTATTCATACTGTTTAAAGAATCTAAGCCATAAAAGCAAAACTATTAAGTTTTTGAAAAATATACATTTTAAATCGACAAAAATAATGTTCAAATGACATAAATATGTATCATTACTGTTTATTCAGTTAATCACTAGTTTATTTATTGCTTGAAAAATTAATGTTTTAATTTTTTGAAAGTATCACTATCCTTGTATGCAAGTCACAAATGCATAATTTATAGATTATGAAACCGCAAATGCTTTTTAACAGTAACATTTATTTAAACTCATTATATAGTATTAATTTATCATAAACGTCTACATGCCAACAACATTTAAATTGCATATCATATAAGTTATAATTATTTATTTTTTATTTGATAACTTCACTTGTTTAATTACGTGATACAATTTCATTTATTTCTTTATTTGCTTACTATCTGCTTTATTTATTTATTTGTTTTTTTTTTTTTTTGCGTGATCTGTTATTGGAGCATAATTGCATACTATTTTCAAGTCACTATTTATAGACTTATTGAAAAAAAAAAAAAAAAAACACATTTTATTATACATACAGTACTCTAGAAACAACAGAAAACATTGATAGCAAAATATCTGAACCTACAATCATTTGAAGTCATTTTTAAAACCCTTCAATCATTTAAGTCAGTAGTACCCTTAAACATATTGAAATAGTATACGGTTAAAAACATTCTCTCAGTTAAAAACACTTATTGTTTGTCAAGGTTAAAACAGATTGCTGTATCGATAGAAATCGACAGTTTATAAGGGATGAATTACAAAAAATCTTAAAAATAAGGCCTATACTCGTAAAATTTAAATGCTTTATTTAAGATTCTATCATAATTTATCCAGTTTAACAAACATTTTATTGAATTTCAAACCGTACTTTATAAGAACTAAATTCTTGTAAAAGTAAATCCAACAGCATACTTTGACTAGCAGACTGTCACTTTTTACAATTTTTTTGTTAAAAGCAGTTCGTTTGAGATAAAACTTAATTCCAAATTTAAATGCATTTCCACATTTTACCTGCACACCATGTATCAGCATAAAGCCTTAGGATTTCCTGTTGGTGTGGGGTCAGATGAGTCTATACTGTTTCTGTAAAGGTTTGTAAGTTTGGTTGGTTACCCTAGAGGTAATACTTTCCAAAATAAAGAAGGTCATATATTTAGTTTTTGTTTTAACCAGAATAATGATGCATTTTTTGAAATTTTATTTATTTATCTATTTATTTTTACTTTCTTCGTATATTATGTATGCTTATGTTTAACGGTTATTTAGCTGAGTTATTGCGGATATTTCAGCTCATACATGCGATTTGAAAATAATAATAATAATAATACTAAGCTAGTTTGAGAATAGTTTTCGTCAATACTTATTTTTTATCCGTAAAAACATGCAACCTATCAAACGACTTTTCTTGCCATAAATATATATTTTTTGTGAGTGTTTTACTTTCTCTTTTACAGCGGAAAAAAATTATTTATGAGCCTTTGCGTTCATCTTTAATACCAGTGACGATTATTATATCCATCATTATCTCACAGGCATTTAGTTATGTGGGTATGGTACACTTGACTGTTTTTTTAAAGATAAAATCCACCCTGCATTAGGGGAAAAAATGTTTGAAACTGGAGGGAAAAATGGAAAAGGTGAACGATTTCTATAATTTTTTTCACCCTCTAATAAACTTTTTATGGAAAAATATACTTGTAGTTTTTGACAAAATTATCCCTTTAAACTAAGGAATTTCATTACTGAATAAATTTGTAAAGCAGGAAACCATAATTTCGGTGCTGAATATTATATACTATTTTCCCCTCTAAAGATTAATTATTTTTTTTAATAAATAAATAAACACTTAAAAATAATAACAAAAATAAATAAATAAATAAAAAATAATGGTATAGTTAAACTTAAACATTTTATCGTTAGCACAGAGAAAACTCAGTGTGCTTTCAAAAAAGTTTGCTCAATCACTGCATTCATACATACTTTTCACTATTAAAAAAAAATCTACTAGTCAAAATATATTTTACGTTTTTTAAATTTTTTAAATATATTTATTTATTTTTAAATGATTTTTTTTATTATTTCATTGTTTTCAAAGTTGCGACTTTACTACTTGCTCAGAATGACTGACGATTTAATAAGTACTAAATACAGTCTCCGAATATGGAAGTTTTGCGCGAGTTGCTGATACAAAAAACGACGACCATCCAAAAACAGTTTTATTTGGTACTATGTTTAGGGCTTCTTCGGTTGCCCTTACATACGGTAGCGTCAGCTCGAAACACAACATCAAAAAAAAAAAAAAAAAAACGAACGATGGATCGACGCGATACAGCAAACAGTTGGGTCATTCCACGTCAGTTCACCCGGTCATGTAACCCATGTCCTCGGATTTTGATAAAATTTGGTGTATTTAATATTTTTATGGTGGTAAGTAACCATATGCATTCTTTTGCCCATACGTGATCTGGTTTTTGTTTTACAGGTCGTCAAACTTTTCAAAAAATTGCATTTTCTGTCATCCGCTAAGCCTAATCTGCATGTATACGTATCTCTTCAGTAAATTGTGACGGGTGCAGAAATCTTTCAATATTTCCAAAAATTCTCAGATATGTTGCTGAAAGTATGAGGATTTAATGAAAAAATACTTGAAATTTATATAATATAATTTTGTTTGAATAAAATTTGAATAAACTACGACAAGCATTTTTTTTTCTTGTGCAAAACATGAGTTTACTTAAGTGGCATTTTACGAAAAGGCGGAGGTCCTATTCAATAATGGAAGCATTCGAAATGAGCCTGAAGGTGTGTTCTATCATTGCAAAGAATAAAATTAGTGGTTTTTTTCGTTTTCGTGTTGCTGTTGCACAATATACACATTTAAGTGTCAAAATTTTTGAAAAAAAGTTCTAGTCATTTTCCTAACCTAAATTTCACTGAAAAGCAAACATACCTTTATTTTTAAGTGTATTTACAGCCCTATTATGCTACTTAAAAATCATCTTAATCCCTTATTAAGCAGAAAGAAAAGTGAGAAATAATTTATGACTTTCAAATTCAGTTGTTAAGTTCAGCAAAATATCAGGTGTAGAAAAAAGATGTGCAAAACATGAATTTTCTTTAGTAGCTTTTTATGAAGAGGCGGAGGTCATATTCAATAACAGAAGCATTCGAAATAAACCTAAAGGTGTGTTCTATCATTGCAAAGAATAAAATTAGTGGCTTTTTTTTCGTTTTCTTGTTGCTATTGCACAATATACACATTTCAGTACCAACATTTTTGAAAAAAGTTCTAGTCATTTTCCTAACTTAATTTTCAATATTTTTTGCGTAAAAGAAGCATTGTTCATGCTTTTGTAGCATAAAAACGTATTATATTTAGTTTTAATGAATTATAATTATATTGAATGTGCGAAGAAGAGATAGGATAGCACAATCTTTAAAGTAAAAATAATAATTAAAAATGTGAGTTTCTGAATATTATCGGATTGTTTGTCTTTGAAGTATTTGTGTGATCCCGTTTTCAGAAAATTTAAGGAATATACTGTTTGATATTTTGACGCTCAACCTTCCTTGCATTTGCGCATGTATCAGGTCTTTTCTTATTTTATCAAAATATGGGTCATAGTGATAAGAGGGATAAAGAATGTGAGTGGGTTTTCTATTTTGGTTTGTTTGTTTTTCATTGGATTCGCTTATCAGGAAGGTTGGTTTGCGCTGATAAATAATAAAAGGATATAATTAAAAAGCTAGAGCCCCGGACAGACATAATTCAATAAAAATAAACTAGAAATTTCAGCATCCAGTTAAGAGCAAATACAGCTTTCGACACTTGCTATTGGAGTTTAAAAGAAAAAAATTGAAAATTTTCAAGTAAGTGACTATGCTGGATTTGAAGCAAGACTATCTTTTACCTAAGAAAGGACTATTATCTTTACTATAACCAAGAAATGGTAAGATGTTAGATGAAATAACTACGTCAAACGGTCCGTAACATAAGATTCTGGAAGATGTTACTATTCTCTTCAAAAGGAGATTGAATATGTACAAAATAAGTATTCCGAATATTTCATGATAACGTGACTTCAACAAGTACTGTCCGACGTCGGAAATGCAAGGAAGGTCGAGCGTTAAAATATCAAACAGAATATTCCTTAAATTTGCTGAAAACAGGATCACACAAACACTTCAAAGACAAACAATCCGATAATATTCGGAAACTCATATTTTTCATTGTTATTTTTTCTTCAAAGATTGTGCTATCCTATCTCTTCTTCGCACATTCAATACAATTATAAATCATTAAAAATAAATATAATACGTTTTTATGCTACAAAAGCATGAGCTATGCTTCTTTTACACAAAAAATATTGAAAAATAAGTTAGGAAATGACTAGAACTTTTTTCAAAAATGTTGGTACTGAAATGTGTATATTGTGCAATAGCAACAAAAAAAACGAAAAAAAAAGCCACTAATTTTATTCTTTGCAATGATAGAACACACCTTTAGGTTTATTTCGAATGCTTCTATTATTGAATATGACCTCCGCCTCTTCATAAAAAGCTACTAAAGTGAATTCATGTTTTGCACATCTTTTTTCTACATCTGATATTTTGCTGAACTTAACAACTGAATTTGGGAGTCATAAATTATTTCTCACTTTTCTTTCTGCTTAATAAGGGATTAAGATGATTTTTAAGTAGCATAATAGGGCTGTAAATACACTTAAAAATAAAGGTATGTTTGCTTTTCAGTGAAATTTAGGTTAGGAAAATGACTAGAACTTTTTTTCAAAAATTTTGATACTGAAATGTGTATATTGTGCAACAGCAACAAGAAAACGAAAAAAACCACTAATTTTATTCTTTGCAATGATAGAACACACCTTCAGGCTCATTTCGAATGCTTCCATTATTGAATAGGACCTCCGCCTTTTCGTGAAATGCCACTTAAGTAAACTCATGTTTTGCACAAGAAAAAAAATGCTTGTCGTAGTTTATTCAAATTTTATTCAAACAAAATTATATTATATAAATTTCAAGTATTTTTTTATTAAATCCTCATACTTTCAGCAACATATCTGAGAATTTTTGGAAATATTGAAAGATTTCTGCACCCGTCACAATTTACTGAAGAGATACGTATACATGCAGATTAGGCTTAGCGGTTGACAGAAAATGCAATTTTTTGAAAAGTTTGACGGCCTGTAAAACAAAAACCAGATCACATATGGGCAAAAGAATTCATATGGTTACTTACCACCATACAAATATTAAATACACCAAGTTTTATCAAAATCCGAGGACATGGGTTACAAAATCCCGTTTTCCTGGGTGATTTGACATGGATTGACCCAGTTATGAAGTAACAGAGGTAATTCGCACAGATAAAAAACCAGAGCGCCCTCTTGCGTTCAGAAAATTAAAAGTCTGGATATGTTCTTCAGTTGCTGTAAATAAGTTGTAAGAAATTTGCTTGTAATGTTGCAATAGCTTCCGCCGTATCTGCTAACGTGCTTCAGAAACTATTCGTACTAAACATTTAGAATGATTTCAAGTGATAACTATAAACAAATGTTGGTTTTCTTATCGGGTTTTTGATTTGCTACAAAAAGTGACTAGCGTTTATGAAGATAATTTCCGAATTCTTCAGAAAGATTCCAGATTCGTTTAAGGAGGGCTATTGACTTTTAACGGAAAACTTTTCTGTGGATTGCCTGATATGTTAGTGGCAGAATCAAGGCACATTAGATGACTATTGTTTTTTTCCTCCAGGAATGATCTTGAGTTACAGTGTATGTGCGCGATTTGTCTTCTATTTCATGAAAAATAAGTACGTATTATTGTTGTTGATGCTACTCAATAATACAAAGAGAAACTAAAGTAATGAAAAAAAGCTAAAAAAAATTAATAAATAGATAAATATTAACTCTGTTTTTTTTTTTTTTGCCAAGAACAAGAGCAACTGAAATCAAAGGTTCAGCTGTTATCTGTAATGAGTTTGAAGCGTATCTCTTTTGTTTGATTGATACTTCTAACTCTTTACTGCTTACAAGGGTTGTATGAAAACCTAGAGGGAAAAAACGCAGTTGCGATTTAACACAACACTCTATATTCAAAAAGCAATCCTCCATAACATCCCAGGAATGTGAATTCTTGCTTGATTTGGCTTTGGATACAGAGATAGGATCAAAACACTTAGTTATGCGAAGCATTCTCGCATACGAGGCTTCTAAAATGAAATACAGGTCACGTCTCTATGTAGAGCAAGATATTAAGTTGCAGCTTTTGAAAATTCACTCAAATATAATCTCATTGTGCAAACCACAGCATGCTCAAACTTTTTATAGTTTCCGTTTCACCAATCTATGTAAAAATTTGCTGCAAATGTAATGTTGCGAAATTAATAAAATGAAGAGTTCTTGATTTGGATGCTTTAAAAAAACACTTTTTCAACGTTAAATTTCCAATACTGCAGAGAAGTAGTCTTATGATGCAGTGAGTAACCACCCCTAAGCAAGGGCTAAGGCAGGAACATGCAATACACCGCCAACTCGGCTATTTCGATCCATGGACTGTGTTTCGTTCTTATTATGCACTCATCAGCATGGAATACGAAAGTAGCCGAGTTGAAGGCAAAAATAGACCGTATTATACTGTTATTTTTGCAATATGACACAGCTCAATTTTACGGTGATAAACTGTAAAATTGCTTACTTTACAGTAAGAAACTGTCAAATTGCTAGTTTTACAGTTTATTACTGTGAATTTTACAGTTTTCAATTGGAGCCGAGGCTGCTAGAATTATACTGTAAAAACAACATTTATTTTTTTTTTTTGCAAATCATTCATACTCACGCAAAAAATATTTATCTCATAAATGCCTGTAACAAGGAAAAACATGAGCTATTTTAGAGATACTGGTATGTTTTTATAATATGAAGATAAATCTTCGTAATTGTTTAAAAGTTAGCTTTAGTATTGTTTAAATGCTAGTATTGTTTAAATGCTTGAGTTATTGTAGATGATTTGTACAAATGGGTGCAATATTTAAGAATAGTTCGCATTGTACTGTTGGATGATATATACATAATAGGAATTAACAAGACTTAAAATTAGCATAATAGAAAAGTGTTCGATAATTACGTTAGATAATTAGATTCAGGCCCGTCATTGGGCAGGGTGGCGGGTCAATTGCCCCCCCCCCCCCCGACTTTAGAAAATCACTGTATTGGCATATAAGTGGACGTGGTTTTGGCCACTTTTTGGGAAATTTTAAATTGTGTATGCATCATCCCCCCCCCCCCCATCCCCCCGGAAAATTTCGAAATGACATCCTTGATTAGATTACGTACCTATCTTGATCCAATTAATATTAACGGGTCACTTTATACACTTATAAAATTATTATTAGAAGTTTTCTTTTTCTATGATTTAAGATTAAAATATAATTTACTTTTTAATATGCATCAACATATATATTTCTGATTATTTTATTTACAATTATTTTTCAGACAAATTTTCTTTCATGTCACTACTGAAACACTCAAAATAAGTACTGCAACAGCACCAGAGAGCAGTAACCCACCTCAATTATACAGAAAATTAGAATTTATTATGCTGGCTGGATAAAGCTGCAGGCATTTTGAATATAAAACGTCTACTTAAGCATACATACTTTATACCAGGAATTCCAAACTTACGGTTTTGAATTTCAAATACGATAGATATTTTGGACACATTTTCCAACTTTATTTGAGTACAGGTTCATTAAATGCATCGTTGAGTCAAGCCGAGTCAATAAATGGGGGTTTCCGAGAAATGAGCGCTTTCAAGCAACGAAGCGAATGCATAATAAATTCTCAAAATATTTCGCTCCATCGAAACATCTTTATTTTCTTTGACATGGAGGGATAATTATTGATGAAGAGAAATTTTCAAAGCGCTTCGAAAAGTTAGAAAAGAGAAACGGTGAATTTCACTGAAATTCATGATTCCAGAAAGTGTACGAATACAAGTTTTAACATTATTGAAAAATATGAAAAAGTAGGGAAAAGAAGGGATGCACTTAAATAATTTTGCACATACGAGCAAATATTTTAGTTCGTGGAAAATAGTGAAATCAAACTCCCCCCCCCTTTTTTTTGGTTAATTAATCTCTCTTCTTCTGTATATTAATTACTTTCAAATATTTGCCATGACGAACAAAATAAGTCCGCCCACGTATACGTGTAATAGTTCTTTCATTATAATATTATTGATTTTTAAAAATTATTGTTATTTTATTCAATAAGTGTCCATTGAAGCAGAAGGGGAACAAAATAAAAAAAAGAGCAAATAATCAAAAAAAAAAGAAGAAGAAAAGGAAAAAAAAACCGGGTTTGCATACGTAAATAATATTCTTATTTCTGTCAGAAGTGCTTAAAATTTTTGACATATTTCAACAATTTACGGATTTTTTTCCACATTACATAAGCAGAAAAAATAGTTAATATTTGCTTTTACATGACAATCGGCTTCTCTTTACGTTCTTTATTACAATTTTAGATTGATTTTAATTTATCTTTAAATCTTTTCTCACATAAAAAGTTAAACAGTACACTTGTAGGAGTCTCAGTTTCATGAAAGTAAAAAATAAATCAAAAATAAATGTAGAGTGTCCCGCAATTGTTCTATTATTTGTAAGAATGTATACATTCTTTAAAGTTTGCTTTAATTCAAATGCGCGAATAAATAAATCAATTAACAGTCAATGAGTAATTTGTAAAACTGCTAGTTTAGTTAAATCCCCATGCTCTGCAAATATATTTATGAAAAATTATGTTTTTTCTAAGTACCGTAAAGTCGGGTTACTTGGACCCACAAGGGAATTCCTCTAAGGTGGGTGGAGCAATCGCACGTGTTCTGCGCGTGGGTGATTACTATATCTCAGGAAGTAACCGGCGGAATCAAACGAAAATTGGTCCATAGTTAGACCCCACTGAGTGCAGGTGCTGATTCAATTTACATGTTAATGTCTCAAAGGGAGGTGGAGCAATCGCACGTGTTCTGCATGGAGGTGATTGCTATATCTCAGGAAGTAACCAACGGAATCAAACGAAAATTAGTCCATAGGTAGATCCTACTAAGTACAGGTGCTGATTCAACTTGCGTGTCAATATCTCGAAGGGGGGTGGAGCAATCGCACATGTTCTGCGTGTGCTATATCTCAGGAAGTAACCGGCGATATCAAACGAAAATTGGTCCATAGGTAGACCCAATTGAGTACAAGTGCTGATTCAATTTGTGTGTCAATATCTCAAAGGGGGGTGGAACAATCAAAAGTGCTTATTTTGTCATTGCACCTACTGTATCTCGAGAAATATTGCTGAGATTTGAATGACATTTGGAATAACACTAACCCAATATGGAAGCAGGCATCGATTAAATTTTGGCGCCAATCACCGCAGGGGGAGGGTGGGGTGATTTTTGCGCTTAGTCAACAATGCGAAAAATTAATTCATTAAAAAGTCGCTTTCACGCTATTTAATTATTAAAGCAGCTGAAAACTTTCAATGATTTGAAATTTTTAACCGTTGCCAATTTCTTTTTACTAACAAATAAAATGTCTGCAATTAATCTAAACAAGGCTTTTGCAATGATTTCCAATTTCGCTCATTGATTCTGCATTTGCAGGGTTATTACGATAATTGGGAAATTGGAGCTGTCTCCAATTATTCGGGCGAGTACGTATTTTATTTTGTAACCGGAATTCATAAGATAGATATAGAAGAAAGTTTCGTGACGGCCACGACAGCTAGTTTTTAAAAACAAATGCATCTTTTGTCAGCTAATGATTTTTATTTTCGCTTTCTATTTTTATAAATTTATTTTTATTTAATTGTTATAAATGCATACATTTGTTTAGTTATTTATAAGCAACGAATCTAACGCTATTCATTTTATTATTATTACTGTTATTATTTTTGACTTTTGCTGACATTTTTTTTGTTTGATATTTTTTGAACGTTGATATTTTATACTACCGATGAGATGCTTAGATATTGTAATTAAGATTGATTATCCTTTAAGTCTTAAGTCATAAATCATTTTACACAAAAATTTTCTTTAGATTATAGTAATTAAATACACTTTTTTGCATATATTCCAGTTTCAATAGGTCATCTTTCGAGTAGCAGTATTGTTATATTTTGGTTAATAATATAATTTTTACAAAATATGTTTTTTTTTTACAATTTTGCAGATTTCTTACTGAATAGATAACTTATCTTTTATTGATTAATTTGTGTTTTTTATGTAACTTTAAAAACATTATTTGCTCTTTTTTTTTCAATCATATTTAGTATAAATAAATTAATCGATAAAATGGATTGAAATTTATGAAAAAAAAAAAAACCCAATCTTTTTCGAAACAGGGTCGAATCCCTTGGCTGTAATCCCCTGTGCAAAAGCTAATTTAATTCATCAGAAAAAATTTAAAACGTATATTGTTTTCAGAGTAAGTTCACTGTGAGGGTATTACGACTATATAGCGTCTTCCACGTTAACCTGTAGCCCTTTCGTTTCAGAGCCGTTAGTTTTAATTTCGCATTTATCATTGCGAAAGTAATTAAAATAAGGTGCGGAGTTAAGATATTAAAACTTTAAAGTGAAAGCTAAATAAATAAAAGTAACAAAATAATGAACAAAAATAATCGAAAGAAACTGTTTATAAGATCAGTTTGTCCTCCCATTTATATTTAGGAAAATCACAAGCACAAATAAATATCCAAACGAAGAATATGAAATTAATACTACCAATATTGTGCGAGATCTAAAAGACAGCGTTTTGTGACTTACACTGTTTTGAACTTGCATTAAACCTATTTTAGGGGAGGTATAGTGGATAATAATGCAAAATTATATAAATGCATCGAGAGCGTTTTTTTCCCAACTGTACGCGATATTGTAATGTGTTTTTTGGTATTGCCATATATCATTTCCGAGAATTTTTTAATGGAAATCAAAAAGAGTTAATATATGCTTTGTTACCAGTAATTTTCCCGTCACAAGAATATGTTCTTTTGGCAGTTCGATATGCTCCCATCTCATTTTCGACATGGTCCGTCAGAGCATTAGACTTGGACTTTGGTAATAAATGCTTTGATTTTTTCTGTGTTCGAATTTTTGTTTTATGAGTGTGATTTACCTTAATATGAATACGAGGACATAGTGACCATATACAAAGTTGTATTTCATATTGCTTTACGAAATTTATTTTTCGCATCAAACCCTTAATACTTTAGTTAAAAGAATAAAGAAAATAAACAAATAATAAAAAGAAATAAATGAATAAATAAACGAATAATAATGAAAAGAATAAACAAATAAAAATATTGTGTGAAACGTTTTTTTTTCCCTACTTCGTTTCTTTTTTAAAAACAAGTGTCGTGAAATCACGTTGAGTGCTGTTTTGCTTAAAATGATTCTATAGACTTTTTTTTTCTTTTTTTAATTTACTTCTTAATTAATTCGTTTCTATTCAGCACAGCATAGTTTTTTTCTATATTCAATATGTGTTGGTTTAATTCAGTTGATATACAGTTTTTTTTGTCCACGCTACTTATTGTATATTACTACTTCACCCTTAATTAGTTCTTGGGTTACATTCTTATAACAGTTATTAATTTAATTGGATTATTTAAAATTTATATTAACAAAGTATATTTTAAAAATAGTAGAAAATATAAAAAAAGAAAACTAAGAAGGGGAAACATATCTGCGCAGACACTTACTACTCAATCTTAGATTGCCAAACTCATGCCATATTGACATATATATGTATTGTATTAAATTAAAAAGAAAACGCGTATTATTCAACCATTGTTTTTAATAAAATGACGGAATGGATACAAATAAACAGTAAAAACACTATTTGCTCCAGGGATTTCAAAACGGCAATTTTTAGCAATGTTACATCGTTCCTTTGTCGCTCTAAAACTGAACAATATATTTTGATCCTTTTGCTCTCCCCTATACTTTGAATTTTCATTACTTTGCCCCGATCATAAAATGGAAGCACGTAAACAGAAAATCTACCATTCAACAAAATTGTTCAAAAAATAAATCGATGAGGGTGAGTTTAAATCTGGCAACGTAATTTTTTATGTATATCTTTGTCTTTTCGGCAACTAAAATCGATTGTTTAGAATAAGTATTTCTTTTATTTAAACACTAGGGTTTTCCATTTATTGCTCATACTTAAGCCATAAAAAGTTTTTATTCTGTTAAAATTGAAGAAATTTAAAATAAAACAATTGAAAAATATTCAAAAAACTATAAAAACATTAGTTTTTTTAAGTAAATTCAGCGACTAAAAATAACTGAAGAGTAGTTTTTAATTAAAGGAATAGTCAGATTTCGTTTCAACAGCTTTTTTGAATAGCCAGCCAATGCTTAGCTTCGACAGGTCTTTAAAAGTCCAAGGCGCTAACATGCAAGTATCATACTCACGTGCAAGGTAATATAAATGTTTAGGCATACAACATTTCTAATATTATTCTTAATGGTGTCTGCCGTAGTAAAGATGTTAGAGAAAATATTTTTGAAAAACAACAGACAGGGAAAACTCCCCCTCCACCCTCGAAGAAAGGAATTCCCCGGGAAATAGATTTCCCCTAAAATTTGACGCTTAAAAATTTGCTAAAAATAGACTTTTTAAATAATAGCGCTAGTTAGTATATACATTATTATTTAATTATACGATTTCCAATGGTAGTAAAATAATCATGATAGATACATAATTCACTGTTCTGTAATCATGTTTAGAAGAAAGTAACTTCCGGCGAAAATGAGGCTCTTCAAAAATTGAGTTTAAATTTGTGGGCACATATTTTAAGTAATGGCAGCAAATCACGAAAAATAACTGTAACTCGAGAAAAATTTGATTATTGACAGCGTCTCAGTCCTTAACATTGTCTGAAAACTAACAGATTGGAGAATATGCTGAGGCAATAAACGTATTGATTTTTTTGTTGTTTTCTGTAATTCTAAGTTTGTATATAGACTAACACTATTAAAAATTGTCAAGCACTGTGGTGTTTTGACATTCGAGTTACTTATCGTGGTTTAAAACTTGATATTGGCTTTTGGAATAGGAAAAAAAAACCTATGTTTTATGAACTGTTATGCATTGATAGTACTTGCCAAATTTTGCTTACTACTTGTATTATATCCAAAACTCTTCAACATCGTTTTTGCCTCCAAGTCTCATTTCAAGAAAGGACTTAAAGGAAATTCATCTTCAAATATTCTGCTGTCTACCCGAAAAATGAATCGGATCGATTTTAAAGGTATTCAATTTTTATGGACTTTTTCCTAGTTCTTGCTTTTCATGATCTATTCACATGTGTACTTTGTTTCAGTGGGGTGAGGCAAGTACACAGCAATTGTTTGTTTTCAGAAATTGCCCTGCATGAACGAAATACTCCTGAGTTATGTTTCTGACATTGCTTTTTTGTTCAATTCCTTTTCTGTTTGTAGAGTTGTCTGCTTTTGATAAGTTCAACTTCTATTTTTATTAATAATATTATAAAGAGCAGTTGTTGTAAAAATTAAATTGTTTGAAATTAATTTTATGTATTTTTTTTTCAATATACTGTTGCATGTTTCACAATTTTTGTAATTACACTATGCTTTCTTTGGTTTACATACGTTTCAGCTCTTCTTACATAGACAAGGCAGTATTGTGAAAGCTAAAATTTTTTCACTCAAATTTCTATCGAAATTTCCATTTTACTCACTTCAAAATGAATTTTTGTCACATCCGCACTTGCTTATGCACCGAAGTACAAATGAACAACCGATATATAAATTTGTATAATCCTTGACTTAATCATCACGATACGTCTGTATGTACGTATGTACACATTCCTTTTTGTTCCATTAGGTTTTCCAAAAGAGGTCTTTTAAAAGCTTTAAAATTTCCGGGGGTGAATTAAAAATGCAGACCTAAATGATGTTGTAACTTGGCGACCACTTAGCTGTATGTCGCGAAGGTTTTGTTGCTAACTTGGCAACATATCATAAACATAATATTCAAATAGTCATTGAATCATGTTAAAATTGTTAATTTTTCGACAATGAATTTATTTCAAACACTTTTTTACATAGGTTCGCGAAAGACTAGGGGTTAAATTATTTTAAGTTTTTTCTTGATCACTTCAAGGCACTATCATATTGCATTTTTGTTGTTCATACACATTCCACACATTTTTTATGCAAGTATGGATCACTGATGCTAATAGAAACATCAAGTTTATTTAAAAGTACAATTCCCTATTTTTACCTATATGTGTAATACAATATCTAAAACTATAGTCATTTCAGTTACACGCATACATGCTTTTGAGTTATTAAAACATGTTTTTATTTTTTTTCTTTAATTCTGTAAATAAGATTTTCAAAGAATACCATGCCGGAGGAGAAGCATAATTTGTTTCCTAAACATCATAAAAATAATAAAGAACTGTTGCTGCTGGAGTACATTATTGTTGAAATTGTGCATACCCTGTTTATTTGTGTATTTATTTATTTTTCTTTATTTATAGATATATTATTTTTTTACCATTGTTTAACATATTTTTATTTGTTCATACTATCTGAAATAGCAGTTATTTATACTACTCTGGGAAAGTATATTTAATATGAAAATATCATAACAGATTTGAAATAAAACATCAAAAGGTAGAACAGTAATTTAACTTAGCTTCGAATTCTCCTAAAGCATTTTGATCATGAAATGTGTTTTTAGAAGTAAATTCCATAATACCGGAATCTCAAGCTTACGCTATTAAATTTGAAATACGATAAATACATTGAAAATATTTCCGACTGTATCATTATTTGAAGACAGGTTCATTAAACGCTTCGTTGAGCAGAAACCAGCTCAATAAATGGGAGTTTTCGAGAGAAACGAACTTTCAATTGGCAAAGTGCATGCATAATAAATTGCAATTTATTCCACTTCGTAGTAACATTTCTGTGTTTCCACGAACACAGAAAACTAATTATTAGTATTAAAATATTTTTAAAAAGCTGCAATGGAATGAAAGTGGGAAAAGTTATCTTGAGTGAAAACTTTCTCTTCAAATATTTTCTAAATGTAAATAAATAAGAGTGTTTGCATTTTAAAATCAATTAGAGAATGTAACTGACTTTTTTATGTTGCATAATTCTGCTGCGTACAGATTGTGATTTCTTTAACATTAATTAAATCTTATTGGAATTAAGTATATTTAATAAATAATATAGTTTAACAACATGTTGCGAGTTATAATTGATAAAATAAGATATTGTGTACTGGTTAAATTTGTTTAAGGTGATTTTTTTAAAGGTGCGTATTATGCAGCGATAAATGCGCTCTTTTGTAATACAACAATAAGTATGCATTTAAGGGAAAAATGAAAAGAAAAAGAAGAAAATAAAGAAAATGCTGAAACTTTTGGAGGAAAAAAATACATCAAAAGTTAAACGCAAATAAATAAATTAATAAATCATTTTAGAGCAGAGAAAATCAAAATCTAAAGCAATGATCGTACTGCATTTTTATCAGAAAAATGACATTAGTCCCAACATATTTCTGATGACGAGAATGCTACAGTTTCCAAATAGGTGGGAGGTCTATTTGTAACAATCCCTATCCTAAGCAGGAAAAAGCTTAAAAATACCCTTTAAAGAACAAGAAACATTTCTTGAATGTCAAAAACAGTCCCACTTATAATCACATCGATGTTACAGTAACTTTGACAATCCCCTTCAAAATCTTGGTTAGAACGAGGACAAGTCTTTATTTAAGTTCAAGAGTATTGCCTAATACATTTTTAGCATTACATAATAAGTGAAAGAAAGAAACCACTAAAATTACTTCTTTTTAATCCTCCATTTAAGTTAAAAACCTCGGAAACAATCAATGGGATTTGATTTGTTCCCTAGGCAAAATGAAAACAGGTGGAATGAAAACTATTAGCACATAGAAAGAAATCACTTTTTTTTCTCGGTGGTCTGACATAAAGGAATTAAAGAAATCCAACGTGGGATGTCTCAATGAATACCCACATGAATTCAATATATTATTTCACTTTCTGTCACAAACCCAAACCGCAGATTAAAGACTTTTTATTGGTTGAAGAAGATTTCAATGGACGGTTTGGTTTAACTACATGACCGCTTTTTAGGTGGTGCTCATTGAACAGGGGGTGAAACAGGTATACTGCCGTGGTTTCGAAAAGTTCAATCAAACGTGATCAGATATATTTTATATGACTTTTTGTTTATGCTTTTGAGAATCAGTCATCTTCCCCTCCTTATCCATATCATTTAGAAATTCAAATTATAAAGTATGACCTGAGCTATTATTCTGTGCAATACGTATTGTAAAAAAACAGATATTGCATGCACTTGCATTGCGGTTAGAAAGATCACCTTGCTCAATTGAAAACGATGCGCTCTTCAGGTAGTTTGTCCACAAAAAGAAATAGACACTTCTCATAAATTCGTTTTTAATTACGAATAGTTCTTGAAATTTTCAAAGGGAATTCAACTGTGGTACATTTATATCTCATATTTACTTTAATTGTTTTTGATTTACTTTGTTTTAGTATAATGCACTTGTTTTAGCATGTTGTTGTCGTGTGACAGCAAGGCTGACAATTTAGGTTGCGTTGCTTCACTTTTTCTACTGAACCGTAATTTGGTGTAAAGTCCGGCTTCTGCAGTAGACACATTCCATATGGACCCGTTTATAGGTTAGTTAACTTTCACTGCATAACGACAAATACACGTAGAGAAAGGACAAGCGTATAAGAGAGAAAGTACATCCATGCACAAGTCGGGATATGAACCTGAGACCACTCCATCCAAGTCGGAATTCTCTGACCACTAGTATAATGCGTATGTGGAACATAAAAATGCAGGCAGTTTTATGAAATGCAAAAATTGTTAAACGCCAGTTTGTGTGTGATGCCTGTAAACTTTTTCCAGTCAATGACAATAAAAACCGTGAATTTACCGTCCGGTATTTTTGAAAATAATACCAATAAAATTAAGAACTTAACTATTGAACTAGAGTTGATTTCAAAATGTCAAACTCAATTACTAAGAGAAAGAAAAAAATATTCAGAGGTCCTAAAGTAGAAGAGATGGCGCAGGGATGCACATTAGGGTGTATCGAAAAAACTTTTTACCGAAATTCAATTTACTAAGTTGATAAAAAGTTGTCCCTACCTACCCACATATTCCACAAAAAATTTCAGTCTAATCAGAAATTGTTAAGGTGTTCCGCACGAGGCCTGAAGTTTGTGAATTTCTTCAAAAATATGATTTTTTAAAGAAATTTTTTAAATATTTAGAATAAATGTTAAAAATAATTCAAGTTGAAAAATGTACACAGCAAAGTCGGAGGACAAAATTGGGTTTGAAAAAAAGTATATTAAACAACATTTAAATCTCACACATTTATTCTGATGAACTTCCGTAATTTTCACCAAAGCATTTTACAGGACGGTTCGGTTAGAAACTTGTATGTGAATGTGGAATCTAACTGAATTAACACTTGAAACTGGGATTCATCTGTAATTTATGTGGAGTAAAAAGTAAAATAATATAAACAGAATCTAAGCCCTCGTCACATAGTGCCCGCGTTCTATCGGGGCCCCCGTGATGGTAAACGAAATACAGCTCCGCTAGCGTAGCTGCTTTAGGATTGCAGAAGAACATATATCTTTGGTTGAGGAAACAGACTCTAAATATTTCGGACATGGTGCTCCAGTAAATGGCACAGGAAAAGAAATTGTAGCTTCAGTTTCACGATTTATGGAAAAAAAAAGTTTTATTGATAAAGAACATAAAAGCTATCGGTTGTGACGGCATATCAGTTAACACTGGAAAATCAAATGATGCTATTAGACTTCCAGAAAAGTCTTTAGAACCCTCACTACAAGCCGTGGTATGTTTTCTTCATTTAATGAATTAACACTTAGAGAGTTAGCGGTGGCTCTTGATAGACCGACTACTGGACAAAATTCTTTTAGTTAACCTATTGGAGAATTCTAACAATATTGCTAAGATCTACTGAACTTTAAGAAAATAGAACGCGTTTATTAGAAGTTGATGTTAAAGAATTGAGTCAAAAATACTTATGGAATGTGTCAAAAGCTGTAATGTCTGGCAAATGTTCTCAAAATTTAGCAGAAAGGAAGCCTGCAAGCGTTTCCCATGCAAGATGGCTTCTTTACAATGTGGAATGGATAACATTTTGGAGATTTGTATCCAAATACTTGCTGCAATCTATGGTCTTAAAAAAATGCTTAAATGCATGAATAATTTTATGCTGATATTCGATTGTGAAAAAGCAGAGAGCATAAACCTTTATTATAAATTCTGCTAGTTTATTTAACTCTGAACTTGGATCACTACTTGTGATGTATAGAATCAAAACTTTGCCATCGTAAGCCATCTTGCATGGGAAAAGCTTGCAGGGTTCCTTTCTGCTAAATTTTAAGAACATTTGCCAGACATTACAGCTTTTGACACATCCCATAAGTATTTTTGACTCAATTCTTTGACATCAACTTCTGGTAAAATGCGTTCTATTTTCTTAAAGTTCATGACTGGTAGATCTTAGCAATATTTTAAGAATTCTCCAACAGGTCAACTAAAAGAATTTTGTCCAGTAGTCGGTCTATCAAGAGCCACCGTTAACTTTCTAAGTGGTAATTTATTAAATGAAGAAAACATACCACGGCTTGTAGTGAGGGTTCTAAAGACTTTTCTGGAAGTCTAATAGCATCATTTGATTTTCCAGTGTTAACTGATGTGCCATCACAACCGATAGCTTTTATGTTCTTTATCAATAAAACTTTTTTTTTTCCATAAATCGTGAAACTGAAGCTACAATTTATTTTTCTGGGCCATTTACTTGAGCACCATGTCCGAAATATTTAGAGTCTGTTTTCTCAACCAAAGATATATGTTCTTCTGCAATCCTAAAGCAGCTACGCTAGTGGAGCTGTATTTCGTTTACCATCACGGGGGCCCCGATAGAACGCGGGCACTATGTGACGAGGGGCTTAGATTCTGTTTATATTATTTTACTTTTTACTCCACATAAATTACAGATGAATCCCAGTTTCAAGTGTTAATTCAGTTAGATTCCACATTCACATACAAGTTTCTAACCAAACCGCGTGGTCCTGTAAAATGCTTTGGTGAAAATTACGGAAGTTCAGAATAAATGTATGAGATTTAAATGTTGTTTGATATACTTTTTTTCAAACCCAATTTTGTCCTCCGACTTTGCTGTGTACATTTTTCAACTTGAATTATTTTTAACATTTATTCTTAATATTTAAAAAAAATTAGAAAAAAAAATCATATTTTTGAAGAAATTCACAAACTTCAGGTCTCGTGCGGAACACCTAAACAATTTCTGATTAGACTGAAATTTTTTGTGGAATATATGGGTAGGTAGGGGCAAATTGTTATCAACTTAGTAAATTGAATTTCGAAAAAAAGTTTTTTTCGATACACCCTAATGCACATGTATACGTATTCATATTTCAAAAACTGGGTCAAATCGCCCTTTCTCTTTCAAAACAACACATCTTGTTATCCCATAATCAAAACATAAAACTGCTATAGAATGAGCAAAAATTATTTTCTAATGGAAGGTGTGGAACTTGGAAGTAATTACCAGCTCGCAAGATTAAAATTCATCTGCGTAGAGAAAGCAAGCAATAATTAAAGACTGGAATTTTATGCGTTGTATGAATACAAATGATCATTAAGCATACTTATCTCATCTTCAACGGAAAATTTTCGATTATCTAATGCTATCTCTGCAGTTCTGAACGTCGCATCTCATGAATACTAACGAAGCTGTTCAGTGTTATTAATAAATTTTCAGAAATATTACGTACACACATTCTTAATCTTTTGTTTTCTTCGGAAATGTAGTGAATGTGGTTTGTCGTGAAAATATTCACTAGTTTTAGAACAAATGCGATATTAACTGTGGTGACATTTCAATAAATAAATAATTGTTTAATGTAGATTCTCCAATCATATCTTATAAAGTGAGTAATTGAATGGGTAAATTTAAAGCTAAACTATTTACAGCTTAGATTAAGACGCATTATTTAAAGTTTATTAGTTCGTTGAAACAAAAGTTGCAGCAGTACGAAATATCTTTTCTGATTGCTTTCCAAAAACTCACACTCATATGCATACTCACACGCTCAATTATATAAACTGAGTAACCACAACAAATACTTTTCTGGTTCATAAAAACATCTTAAGAAGCATGAATTTGAAGGAACATGTGGTCCCAAAGCAATATTGACGCACGGCACACACACAAACAAGGAATTCACGAATGCCAGTTCCCGGATTTATTACACAAATGATTTAACGCAGCATTTACGTTTTTAATCCCCAATTCAATATGGAAAGGGGTTTTATCAGTCAAAGGAGGGGGGGGGGACAGTTTGACGTGTTTGTCTATGGCACTCTAGCGCATAAATAGATATATAGGTTGTGATTTTCTTTTTTTTTTTTTTTTTTTTTGAAATTTGAGTTAATCGAGAGTGTTCTTAGCTATGTCGCGTCTTTAGATGGCATTAATTAACGAAGTTAAAAACATTTTAAAACGTTTTTGCGATTTTTGAAGTGAACACATAATTGAAAATTTGAAACAATAGTACCAAAAGAAAGAAAAAACACATCGTCTGATAGAATGTGTTTGGAACTTCTATGTTAGATAAAACTCAAACTGTAACGTTTTTTAGCGAATGCAGCTATGCCTTTATTCAAGCAACTAGCGGTACCCGCACGGCTTTGCCCGTGGTATAAAATTAAAAGTTAATTTGTAAATAATTGATATAGCAGAAAGAATGCCCTATTTTAGTTAAATTCAACTATAATTTCTTAAAAATATGGTACTGTCGGTCCCGTTTAAACGAATACTATCGGTTCCAAGAAATTTTATTTGATTAAGCGGGGAACATTTTTTTTTACCTTTCCATTTTCACAACTTTTGTCTCAAAACGTAATAATAACAAGGAAATAGCTATATAAAGGAAATAATTAATGTTATTGGTAAAAAGATTTGAAAATAAGCAAAGTAAACAGCAAAATAGTATAATAATTGAGTATATAAATATTATACAGTCGTATGAAAATCATAAAAAAGTAACTTACAACTTGTGTTGCGAAAAATTTGTTTTCCGCCTTTAATTTTTTGAAACAGTCCACAATAGTGGTTTGCTTGCTCAAGGTCTCCTGGGAACACTTTTATTTCATTCTACGTTTTCCTTAGCAAAATTTTTTTGTAAAAGCTGACAAATATTATTCGATTATCCGGGGATATTATTCGATTAAGCGGGGATATTTAACATAGTGTCTATGGGGAACTGTTCGGTTCCAAACGGTTTGTTGTTGTTTCTAGTACCACTCGGGTATCCGAGACCGAGTAGATGAAATCTGATGGATTTAAGGCAGGAAAGATACGGCTTCCGTTTTTAAGAGCACCATTTAGGTGGAAGACCGATTTAAGCTCAACACACATGCCATAAGGACCCGTTCATAGGGTAGGCATCCCTTCATAACTCACTTTCACACACACAGAAAGGACAATGACAGGAGAGAGAGAGAAAGTACGCCCATGCCCCAGCCGGGACTCGAACCCGGGGCTACCGCATCACGGTCAGACGACTCTGACCACTAGACGAGGTGGCCGGTCCCCCAAACGGTTTTATTCGTATAAGCGGGGTATTCGTTTATTCGTTACCCGATTAAGCGGGGACGACATTATTAAAATTTGCCAAAAGAGAAAAGAAGCGGAAACCAACAGAAATCTCACCAAAGTTTAAAAGAAGAATAAAGTTTTCTATAATTTACAGAGTTTAATTCCTTAAAAACTGAGAAAATAAAAACAGACATTTTTTTTCCAGCAGTTAAATAACTCATTTTAATAAGGCTAGGAGTTTGGATTGCTGCAAAGCAAATACATTTTGAAAATTATTAAGGATGTGTTAGCGGATCTTTTAAAATGATCTTATGAAGGTGAAATCTTACCGACTTTCCGCTTCATGTTGGACGTTTGCTATCGAGACGCTGTTGTAAAGAGAATATTCGAAAAGAGAAATCATTTTTCATCACATTTTATACTAGAATTAACTATTTACATATCGGCTATTTACAACTCTGGCTGCAACAAAATTAATTGATAAATGAGCCATCAAAAATCAACTGTGTCTAATCGTTCCGTCAATTGTTATTATTTTTATCTCATTTTTCACTTCAGTTCAGTTCAGTTCATTTCATTCAAACCAAGAAAAGGCTAAAAATAACTTGCAAACGATCGGAATCTCAGCTGCAAGAAAGGGAAAAAGAATGAAACAAAAAAAGGTATAAAAATCGTAACCATGGTAACAACATGAAAAGTTGATTTCCGTTGATAAAATAATTCATTTTATCTTTATTTTCAAATTTTATTCTCAAGCTTAACCATTTTAGAATCGTTTGGCTTGCTTTGCTCAAGGTAAGCCTTGAATTTCCGGGATTCTAAAAACAATTATTACAGCTCTTCTAATGCTCGTAGAAACTTCAAACTGACATCATTTTTAGCAGAAAATTTCAAGCTTTCGAATGACATAAGACTTGAAAATGTGTATGAAATATTTTTTCCCAATTTTATCGAATTTGTATGAAAAATGAGTTAAGAATTAGAATAGAAAAAGAACGAAATAGAATTTTCGAAAAAAACGCTTCGAGAAGCACACCCCCATGCTACGAACTAATTTTGTGCCAAATTTAATGAAAACCGACCGAACGGTTTTGGCGCTACGCGGGTCACAGACAGAAAGACAGACCCACCTTCAGCTTTATTATTAGTAGAGATTGGAAACCGATGTCATTGTTGGACGACAAGGAAAGAAAACGAATGATTTGAAATGGCCAGTTTCTGTTTCACAATAGGGGAGAGGAGGCACATGTGAACAAAAATGCTATTTTTGTATTTTTTCATTATTAATTTGAGATATAAAAGAAACAAGTGCTATACATGATAAATCAAACATTTGCTAGTATTTTCGTGCAGTTACATATCTCCTTCAACAGTGAATTCCAGCCAAAAAATAAGTCAAAAATATGTTAAATTTTGTTCACACATGCCCCAGTAGGGCGGCGGTTGTAAACACACCTGGGGCACAAGTAAACACGAATACATAAATGGAAATAAAATACACCTAAGCATATTTTTAAGTATACTGCTTGCTACACATTAACAAACACTTGCAATGAAAATATCAAGGTATTTATTCAACGTGATTAATTGACTTAATTTAACGAGCATTGTAGATTTCACGTTTTACAGAAAAAAAACAGAAGATGTAAATCGACATGTGCCACTTAAAACTGATGGTGGTGGTACTTTTAGCAGAATATCATCAGAGTTCTTAATATCGATGTATCATCTATTTTTGGAAACATAAATCTTCATTAATAGTGGATTTTTGTCTTTTTGGTAGTGAATTCTTTAAGGATAAAGTCATTCACAGCTAAATTTTCTGTTGCAAGGTTGACTGCAGCACAATTTTTTTAATAGTTGCGGTCTTCAAAACTAATGTCGAACTCATTAATGTGGTCACTTACTGTAACTCTTAACTATTCCGTTTCAACAGTTTCGTAAGTTTAACTTTCTTTTCTTTGCAACTCTTTCAGTATTTAATTAAATATTGAGCATTGAAACTTTTAATTATTCAAAAATTTTTTTAATTAGACTATTCATTGTATAAAAAATCAACAATTTTTGAAATTGAAATAACTAAATACTGTTATAGGACACATATGAACTGTTCACATCTGCACCAACATAATGTGTTCACATGTGCCCCTTATCTCAACTTAGGCCTAATTTGATAAAAAAACAATACATTTTTAATTAAAAAAATAGTGCATGAAAAATTTACTTATTAATGTCACTTTAAGGCGAATAAAGTTCAAATATCAAAAAAAAAAAAAAGTTTTGGATGTGCTTTTACTCGGAGAACTGGAACATTAAAAAATATTGGCACCTTCTAAAACATAAGATTTTATGATAACTCAAAAACAAAATGGTTTAGATTTTTAAAATTTCAGGCAGGATATAGTACTTGTATTACAATACACGTGATTTTTTTTTTTCAGATTTTTATCTTCATGTTAATTGGGTAAAATATCGTTTGTTCCCATGTGCCCTAGATCCTATGTGCCCCCCTCTCCCCTAATCAATTAAAATACTTTTGATTGATTTTAGTAGAATGATTTTAAGAGGAATTTTAATTTTTCCTCTTTATTTTAATTTTGCCCTTAACATTTTCACTGGTAAGGCTTATCTAATCGTTTCCGTGTTTATCATGTCCGAAATTTGAAATGCTTTCTGACCAGTAAAGTTTATTTTAATAAGAGGTCGGTAATCAGGATCTTTTTATTTTTCATTTTCAACTTAAGTTCAGTACTTATAAGAATGGTTTGAAGCAGTTGTTTAAGTTTTTTGCCTGGAGTTCTAATACTTGTATCATAATGACAATAAACCGAATGTCGCAGTGACGAGATATTTGGACAAGCTTGTCATCGCAATATGTCGTGTGCATGAGCTTACAGGTAGCAACTTTAATCGACAATTTTAAAATTTTCAAGATAGCTAAAAATTTGAATGAAATCGTTTTTCTCTAACAAATAAGCGGTTTGCTTTTCCTCCGTACGTTTCTGACTTAGTTCTCGGCGAGTCAACAGGTTCCTATATATTCTTGCTTGCTTAGACGTTTTTTGTAATTCAGGAAAGTTTTGTTGACTTGCACCGCACAAAATTTTAGAAAATAGTCATGTTCAGTTGTTTTTTTTTTTTTTTCATTAGTTAGAAACCGGCTTGAGAAAAATATTTGAAAATGCATGCGTCTTTGAATTTATTTTGATAGTAACTTTTTAGAAAAGCCTAGTTAAAAGTTTTTTCCCGGTGTCAAATATTCGGGATACGATCATAGAATATTTTTGTCAGAAATAAAAATTTAATGAGTAACATAAATTAATTAAACGTAATAATGATCAATGTACAAAATAAAGACTTGAAAATATTGTGGTAGTAAAAAATTTAATAAGATTAAACCAAATATTTCATTTAAGATGCTAAGATTTCAGGTTTCTTTGAACAGTTTGGTCTTTATTATACACACTTGGAGCGTCAAATTAAGTCATAAAACAACATTGTTGATATTTTTGCATGATGAGTACTAAACTTCACTCTTGCGTGTGTTTTAATGCAGCTGAAACTTTCGGCCTTTTATAGGCAAGATTTATTAGCACTAAAATTTGATTAAACGCTCGGGTTGACAGTTTGTTTCATTTAATTTATTTTCCTTTCAGAAAGAATTTCCCCAGAAAATCGAAAATATTTTAATGAATTTATGGGTCAACTTTGTTATTGGAAGACCTTACCGCATTTAGCTACGTTTCATTTTCTGTATGTATAGAAAAGTATGTGTTTATTTCAAAACCAATGCTTGATTTTCTTCTTCTTTTTCTCTCTTCCTTTCCATTTTCTTTTCTTTTATTTTCTTTTTTTTTTGATTTGCTGTTTGATAAAAAAAAACAAAGCAATGACATTTTAGCAAAGTTCTGTTTTGGCGCAAGAGTTGGTAACAGCAGTATTGGTCGGTGTTGCTGTACAGTGCCATGTAGAATGAAAAATCAATTAGCACATACGAAAAGTTTGAATTTTACACGCCTTTTACTGAAAACTGAAAAAAAAAAAAAACTGTTTCACCATTAATTTGCTTTTCACTGTTTATTATGCATATACCTTGGAAAATATAATTCTCATGAGAACGGTTTTTTTAAACTATATATTTTTTTTAATTTAGCTTGCTGGGTGAAATACTGTTTCGTAAAGAAACAACATTATTGTGTTTGTGAATATGATAGCACGAAGTGTAAGGACATTCGAGAATATATTGCTGTGGAGAGATTATTTCCACCACAAGAGCAATCAGAGATTTATAACCTAGTAAAGTAAATGCAAAAAAAAAACTAGTTTTTTTGACTAATAAGGAATTTGGTTTTAACCTTATTTTTAACACAAGTCGTAGACAAGAATAGGATATAATTCAAATATTCTTCGTCCAGTGTCGGCTTTGTTTCAGCGGAACTGTCCATGTCCTGTGGTTTGAATTTGTAAGTTATAAATAAGCTCAGGATTAGACAAGGACTGACAAAAAATAGTTGTTATAAAGAAAACCAAAATAGAATTAGTTTCAATTCATTTTTTAGGGTTTCCTGGTTGCCATTACAAAACTTTAGTTGTCATGGCAACTGCGAACAACAGCATCGGAAAAAAAACAAGACTTTCAACGCAATAGAACAAATAGTACGATGCATGGTAGTTGATTTGCATAAATTAAAGGTTCAGAGCGCCCTCTTGCGTTCAGGTAAAGCGAATCAGAATGGTTGGATATTTTTCACAAGGACGAGAACGGAACGTGACTGTTCCGTGGTAAGAATCCTTAGCCTTAGACTTCACTAAAGTAAGGGCTTGGTCGTTACTTACGTTGCCTGAGTGTCCCTTTACCTAATGGAGAGAAAACTGAGCAAAATAAATGTGATGTTGCTAAAGTGCGCCGCTTGGAATGCATTCTGGGAATTTTAATGAGCAGATTAACTGTTTAAGAACAAATTTGAATATTTTTTGCTTTTAAAACGGAGGAGTGCTGGATTGCTTTTTGAATGGTATAATAGCTGCCTGAAGAATTGTATATTTTTGAATGGGCGGTGTTTCGTGCTACTGGTACATAGTATTCGTTCGAACTGAGAACGATATATTGTGTTAGAAATGAATATGTTTTTCAGATAAAATAGCCTTAAGTACACCTTGAAGTACATTTGAATCGTGGACTATGTATTTATTAAAGCAGTAAGTAACCGCCTCTGAGCCAGGGCTAAGTCAGAAACATGCAATACACCACTATTTTTTTTACAAAACCATTGTTTTTTCTGCACTTTACTGTTTATTCATTCTGTTTTTGCATATCCACGTTTTTGCTCTTCCTAACCCATTATACGTATTCTTCAATGCTTTAAATTCAATTTTAAAATTTAAGGCTACCACTGTGAAGAGTCATTTTTTAAAAGAAATAATCAGGGATACACTGTGATAAAAATACCACGGATACCGGTTTGGGAATGGATGTACGTTTTCTCTCCTGTCCTTCGTCTTTTGTCCTTTCTTTGTGTGAATGTGCTGTTATGCGATGAATTGTTATCTACCCTACAAACGAGTCCCTATGGCATACGGGTACTGTGGAAGCCCGACTTCAATTCACAATAAATTACGATACAGTGGAGTAAGTGAAGCAGCGAAACCCGAATTGCCTGCCTAGCTGGCACAAGCAGACAACAATAACATAATTGCATCAAAATTTAATGACGATTATATTTAATTAGATTTCTGTAAGTCATACCAATAATAGGAAGGGAAAACACTTACTGCAATAAAAATTAAGTTACAGTTGTCAAAAATAATAATTCATATAAATAAAGAAAATAATATGTTCGTATGTGTGTGTGTGTGTGTTCTGTATACAAATCCACAGTTTACGTCACATCTGGACCAAATTAGCAAGAAGGTACAAGGTCACCCGGGCAGCACCTTACGAAACCATCTCCCATTCGGCACTTTTTGGCGAAAACGATACTTGGTGAGAAACAACTTTATCGCTGGTAAACCCGTCGCGCTGCAGCCGATCGCTCTCTCGCTCGTCTATAAACAATTATTCTGATCCGATCGAAATTGATATTTCATGCATCGGTTTTTAATTAATTTTCAGCTCAAATATACATATTTTAACAGAGAGAGATAGAGAAATTTCTGCATCAACTATTCTGACGGTCAGAAATGTAGACAGATTTTTTTATGAAAATTCTCCTTGAAATGCAGTATTTTACATGGGGAGAATCCGATAGAAAATTGTTTAAAAAGGAAGTATTTCTGCATAGTTTTCTGTTTTATTTTGAATTACTTACAAGATTGGGTGGGAAAAAAAATATGTTAAAATATTGACCAACTGCTTATTTTTAAGTCTCAACTCCTGTATTTTTTTGACACTTGATTTACTTGATATTTTCATCAACCACGCCTGTCCTTTTTTCTACAATTCAAATTGTGATAAAACTAATTTCGAGTGGAATTTTAAATAGTGTGCACATTTAAAATTATTATTATTCTTTCAAGAAGCAATGCTAAGTGTCCCACTGAAAATGAAAATTAAAACCGAGATTGAGATTTTTTTTTACATCTGAATATCAAAACTAATTAAAGTTGAGTATTGAATACAATACTGTTTCGAATTTATTGGCCATTTTAATACTATACACATCATGCAATCGACTTCATTTATTATACTAATTAGGTAGTATACACACATTGAATGATTCCTTACAGAAGCATTAAAAGTATATGTTTATTAATTTTGTAAGTATAATCTTAAGTAGTGATTAATTCAATTCTTTGTTTATCTTTTTTTTTAGAAAAGCAGAACCAGAAAGTTATGCTCAAAGGCTTTTAATTGTTCTTTTTCGCCCATTTAACTTTGTCGTTGTAATCGTAAAAACACAATCCTTTTTAAAATGTAAATGTTTTATGTTCCGCACGATTTTCTCTTAAGCGTAGCGAAAATGCCGAGCGAAAGGCACATGCGCTTACGTTTCAACGCCATAGTTCGCGAAAATAATGCTATGTTTATTTCGTCGCCAAAAGGTGCCGAATGTTAGATGGTTTCGTAAGGCGCACCCGGCACGGGTAGTAGCCGATGTGTTAGCATTTCAATTTTAGGACTCAAAAATGCCCTTTCTACCCGAAATAATTATCGCATGTTCTCGATTTTGGTCTTATTGGAAAGCTCCCAAAAAGTACCTTAAGAAAATGTCCTTCTGCATGCTTTGAAACTCCAAATCGATATTTTTACATAGAAAAAAGAGATGGGCATTTTTAAATTTCGAAATATCAATTTTGTGAATTTTATTTAAAATATCGTCTGCACGAGCGTGAAAGAAATTAATTAGAGTGAAGTAAATTATCCATGAGAAAAAAGAGTTGCCATCTTTCCTTGAAAATGAGCAAATACAATTCTTGCTTTTGCTTTTAGGCTTTTCCTGTAGCGGGGGATTCAAAACTTTTGTGGCGATTAATTATTTTTTCAAACTGCGTGCCACAAATCTAATCGGGACTGCAAGACACGCATTACTTGATGTAATTTTTATTCTCAAGTAGATCCCGTGCAAATCCGGGCGACGCAGCTAGTTTAAAAAACAGTGAAATTGGTCAAAATTCAGCTCTAAACTGATTGAAAAATCTACAAGCAACAAAATAAACTGCTTCTGTTCCAGTATTGCTGAAATCTTTTAAAATAAATCTTCAACGGACAAAACATTTATTTTTGAGGCACAGTGTCTAGGTATTTGCACTCGTTTTGAAGATGATGTTTTCACGCTTTTTTTTCTATATTTTTATGATAAATTTTAAGATATATGCTTCTGTTTGTTAAAACGATGGAGTTGAAATCTCTAACCGGTGTATATTGAAATTTTTTTAGATCATAAGAATAATAGCCAAGAGAAAGGGTATGTCAATAACATGTTATTGCTTAAAAAAAGAAAGAAAAAAAAATATATACATATAAAAATAAGTATAAGATCTGCAGTGATAAAGATGTATCTGTACTAATAATATAAAGCTGTAGAGTTTGTTTGTTTTTTTGTTTGCTTGCTTGAACGCGCTAAGCTCAGGAACTACTGGGTCAAGTTGAAAAATTATTTTTGTATTGAATAGTCCATTTATCCAGGAAAGCTTTAGGCTATAGGAGTTATTGTTATAACTAAAAATAATAATGTAAAAAATAATAAACTCTACAAAAAGAATTAGTTTCCTCTCTTCTCGAGGGATGGCGCTTATAAAGGGTATTTCTAAGCTTTTGTAACTGTGGAGGCCCCCTCTACATTCAATGGTTGACAATCAAGCAGTTGATATTGCCTTTTAATGTGGATTAGTTTCCACTCTTCTTGAGAGATGCCGTTCGTTAAAATTATTTTTATAACAACTCTGTAGAGAGCGCTTGTTGATAATTGTTCTAGCCTCGAGAGTCTTGCCTCTTGTCACATGGCTCAGATCACGAAATGGTTTTCGTGTTTTTCTTTGATATTCAGGTATATAATTTGTTTTGTAGGATTTTTCTATTGTCTTCCTTATTTCTGCATTGTTAGTATTTGTTCTTCATTTGTGGTTGTTCTTTGTAACTTTATTATTATAGTGTACCTCGGGTACTTAACTGAGCACATAATTTAAAACCATAGCATATTTATATAGGGTATTGTTTTCTTATTCTTTTGACTTTTTTTTATTATGTAAGAGGCAGGTAAGTAGGTTTCAAATGAGTCAAACCTTTTTTTTTTTTTTAATGGTTTAAGATAGTTACTAATCTAAGTAAATAATATGATTCGTCATATTTTTGTAACTTTTTACTATTTTATATCATTGGTACTAAACACATAATTTAATTGTATAGTATTTTTATATTCTGTAGTTTTTAATTATTCTTTAAACGTTTTTGTCCTTATGTAGCACATATATACGTTGGCTTCAAATGAGTCTAGCTTTTTTTTAAATAGTTGCATATAGTTACTAATATAAATAAATAATTTGATTTGTCATGGTTTAGTACAGCATGGGTACTTATCTAAACACATAATAAAAGTGCGTGGTATTTTATATTGGGTATTGTGTTGAATAGTACATTTATACAAAGGTAGCCCGTGCAACGCCGGATCACGCAGCTAGTAAAGTATACAAATATGCAAGATGAAGTGTTTTTAAGAAATTAAGTGAAATAAAAATATCAGTATGGATTATAAACTTTTCCACACTGTAAAAAATAGATGCTGTTTTTGCATGATAATGCAGCTAATTATATTGTTTTTTTACAGTATTGTGCATCTAATATTATGGTAAAGTAGCTAATTTCAGTGTAATAAACTGTAAATAGCTAGTTTTACAATTTATTACCATGCCTTTGCAGTTTGAAACTGGAACATATCCTGCCTGTATTATACTGTAAAAACTACTTTTTTTTTTGCAGTGCACTGTTGGGGAGTTTTTTTTTTTTTATATATATATATATATATAGATATTTATTTTTATAGACAGATTAAAATAGATATTTACGCAAAGAAAAATGTATCTAAACTTAAATACGCAATAATTAGGTCGCTTCCCTCTGCGTATTTGAGCTAAAGTTTACCCAATCAGTTTAGGATTTTATCAACTTTTTTTGTTAAGAAATTCTCGACCAATATTTCCTAACCCTGTAAAATGGAAAATATTGATTAAGTATAAAACATATTTCTTTTAAGAAGATTAACGCGATAGATATCGCTTTCATTGAAGCCTTCACTCCATCTCATTCTTTCATTTCCGTTAACAAATTGGTAGCATTATCTGTAATGAACTTCATCTCTTTTCACGTGCGAAACTTGAAACATTCTATTCAACCTTATCAGTAATGGGGTTCTAATGTGGTGACAGTATCGATTTTAGATAATGGAATTTCCTTGTCAATTTTCTACTCAATAATTTTTAATCTTAGATTTCACAATATATTAGAAAGTGCGTTTTTACTTCAACTATATAGCAAAAAAAAAAAGAAAAGAAAAGTAAAGAGCAAAAACAGGAAGCGAGAAGAATGAAAATCAAAAATAATGAATGGAGAAACAGCTGAGCAAAGTATATTCAACACATTATTCAGTTAAAAGATATTTAAAAATGCGTACATACGAGACACGAATTAGTTTTGATTTCTAATTGCTTTCATTTTATAAGATTATTGTTTACTTCTAAAATAAAATCCTTAATGCGATATGAGCCTAATTTGATAGGATGAAATAATATAATATAATATTACTATTTGAACAGCTAAATCAGTTAAATACTGATTTTTCTAAACTTTGAGCAGACTATTGTAAAAATAAACTTTTCTCTTCACTTGAATAACTGATTGATTATTATATTGAAATTTTACTTTTCTAGAGCGTCATATTTTCTTGCAATTTATTCAGTCATTGTATTTATTTTCCTTCAAAAAAAAAAAAAAAAACTTGGGATTTTGCGTTTGAATAATCCACACTTATTTCTTGCAAAGAAAATATTGAAATAGGTATATGATAAATTTTAAGTTTTCTAAAAGAGAAATATGCAAATCAAACACGATTTGTAAACTTTTAAATTACTTTATTATTTTTTATTGCTACATATTATAACCGTTTGCATCATTTGTTTATTTACTTTATTAATTAAGTTAAGTAGTCGGGTTTAGTATTTTTAACGATATTGCAACTAGTTTATCATTGCGTACGTTGACAGCTATATTTATAGTAATTCTGAGTAAATTCAAGTTCAGAAGCTTTATACAATTATTTATATTTAATTAAAAATAAAATTATCGATATATTCAGTTTTTCAGCACAAAATATTGATCGAAGTGTACGTAATACTTTGGATTCCCATTAAAAATAGATACTAGAAATGATATTGCCTACATAATTATTTAAATGAAAGTAATGATATATTAGGGCTGCATAAAATTGAACTTTAACTTTATCTCATACGCTGAAAACTTTCTTAATTACGTTAAGCGATGACAAGAGTTATACTTTTTCCATATATTAGATGAAAGTCAATTTCTAATTATCAGACTCTCTCAACGGCGTTATGAATATTATATAAGTAACTATAATTTTAATGAAGTCATTTTAATTTGTAGCGCTTGGAAACTCTACTTTCATTGTGGTACCTTCTATGTGACTGATCTTTAGAGGTATTAGTACTATATTTCACAGCTTAGAAACTGAATTAAAATTAAAAAAATGATATCAATGTATAACTTGTTGCACGATGCACTTCATAAATGATGAAATTGAAACCGTTAGCGAAAATGACAGGTGCATACATATGCGTATGTAATATATATTTGCTACAAATTACATGTTTATGTTGCGAAATTGTTGTTCCTTCAATATCATATGAATGGTATTGAGAAAAATATATTTGCTATCAGATGGGAATATTTCGGAAATACAGATTTAATGAACAGAATTAACTTTCCACCCGAAGATGAAATTTTATTTTCTGGTCTAAAGTAAAACCTCCAGCAGAGACATTCCATGAAACTGCAGATATTTTGTCCCACACGTGATAGCTGTGCAGTTTATTCCAAAACATGTAGTAAACAAACTTTTTTCCTCTAAAAATAATGTGTTCTAAGTATTTTTTAAACCTGTTTACTGCATTTTTCATTTTTCATCACTTAAAACAAAAAAAAAAAAAAAACTATTGAACTGTTACCGTCTGAAACAAAATGTCTAATTTTCTGTGGAGGGCTCAATTCTTCTTCTTATTATTATTGGTATTATTATTATTATTATTATTATTATTATTATTATTATTATTATTATTATTATTATTATTATTATTATTATTATTATTATTATTATTATTATTATTATCATTATCATTATCATTATCATTATCTTTATCACTATTATTATTATTATTATTATTATTATTATTATTATTATTGCTGTTGTCGCTGTTGTTATTATTAAAGTAACAAAAAAAATTGGTTTGCAGGAAAGCAAATGATATATTTGTAGCATTTTAAGGACATACTGCAAGCTCTGAAAGACTTAAAGCAGATGCTCGAAAGAAGCAAATGCCCGTGACAGATAAACCTCATGTTAAAAGTATTATTTAAATAACAAAGCAAAAGACAGAAAACTTAATCTGAATTTTTACTTCTTGAATTTAAATATGTTTTTCACAATGACGAATTGCGATTATTGTGTATGTGTGTGTGAGAGTGAGTGAACTCCTTTGTCACCATACATGGCATGAACCACCATGTCTTGCATGGTGCCAAATGAGCAGGAGTCGATGGATGTCCTGGAAGGAGGCGCAGGGCGAGTGACCCTGTTGCAGTCTCTGAGTAAAATCTAAACAAGAAGTTCCCTCAAAAATTAAACGAACCTAATTTCCCGTTTGCCAACATCAACATTCTAGTACGTGATCAATAATCTCTTAATTGTTCAAAATTTCAAATGCATATCGAGCATGTATTTTTAGCATTTATTTCTGACTTCTAGAAACTAAGTATACCTCTCTCAATCGATACAGTTTGCTCTCAAAAGTTATTAGGGGAGTTTGGGGCCGGGGGAGGGCGTGAACAGTTCAAAGTTTAATGAAATCTTTGTTCAAATCGAACTTTCAAGTTCGAAAATGTGGTGTTCTGGTCGAAATCTTTTGAAAAAAAAAAAGATGTTCAAATTGGACAGTTCACTTAAAAGTTATTACGGGATAACAAGTTTGAGTAATTTAAATTTGAATAAATGAGTGTTTTGATCGAAAGTAAAATATGTAAATGCAGTGTCCTTATCGTGATCTTTAGAACAAGAAAAATTTTCTTCAAATCAAACTGCTCATTCGAAAGTAATTTAAAAGAGGCGGAGCGAGGAGGCAAACAGATCGGACACAGACAGTCAGACGAACATACACATTTTGTCCCCATCTAAAAACACTACTGTACATTATTTTCAATATTAATTTTATTATTTTATTTATTTTAACTTTTTCCTGAATTTTGTTACATTTTAAAAATGCAATAAGCAACTTTTAATGTTTTTTTTGTATTTATTTTACTTAAACGAGTAAATAGGCAGAGAAGGAACTACACGATGCATAAGATACAAAACGAAAACAAATAGCAATTAGTACTTTGCTCAAAAAGAAATTGAGAAAAAAAAAATTGCTTAGAAAATTGCACAAGTAAAATATTCTCACAAAGTCATCAACTTTTAAACTTTCAATCCTTATTCATTTGTATATTTATTTGTTGTACTCTGTATTATTTATATACATTAAAAAGTAACAAATATGCAGTCTACATTGCTCCACATATAACCGTGGAATCACCCAGTAATTGACACTGTAATCAAAGGTTAGCACTGCAAATGTTTATGTTTATGATTTCTGACTTTAAAGCAATTTAGCTCTTTGTTCCACGCCTTTTTAATCAAAATTGTGAATAGTGGCTTATTTTCGCAACTCTGACCTACATTTTATTTTTTTATGAGTGTCTAATATTATTTTCAACATTACCTGATGTGATTTCTTCTCAGTTTAAATGTGAAAATTCTAAGAGATAAAAGAAAGAGTTCGTAAAATAACCTTTTTGTTAAATTTTAAATGAAACTGTATTTTCTTGTTGATTTCTTTATGAACAAAGGATTTCCGAAAATAATTACAGTACTTACCACAGATTTCATTTTTTTCTACGTATTGTACTTATTCTCTTGATTAAAAACCAATACAACGCCACCGAAATTGTGCACTTTTTTTTAGGTAAAATGTATTTACACTGTAAATTCTTCCACTAAGTGATGATTTCAAGTATGAAAAACTGCTAGATGATTGATAAAAATATCTGAGTAGTGCATATGAATTAAAATAAAACAAAAAAAAAAAATATCGAGCAAAAAATAAATGCTAATTTTATACACAAAAATGTCGGCCAAAATTCCTATAAGTTATTCAAACTATTCATGAAAGTCAGAAAAGTAGCAACCATTTCGAATTTCAAATACCTCACAACTTGATAATTTAGTCAGCTTATAAAAAAGATGCAAAACCGGTGAAAAATAGTTTAAAAATGCTTACATTTCCCTAGCAACTACTAAATTTTTAATAGTTTTTCCTTCATTTTTTTTTTATTTTGCTTTATAATTTTCTGATTTTCCAAACCAACCTTAAAGTGAAACGAAATTGATCATAAATATTATTATATATCTACTGCTGTGTTCAAACAAAAACTAAATTAATATTTTTTATAATTTCAGTTCGAAAATCAACTTGTATTTTCAATCGCATGTTTCGAATAAATATTTTTCATAGCATTTATTACTGAAAAATTAAATTTAAACATCGATAAAATCATTAAAGTAAATGATAAGAAAATTTGTATTTTTGTTTAAATATAAAGAAGCGGAAACTTTGTTAACCACGCACGTTAGGCTGTTCTACCTATGTTTTCAACGCTTTTCAGTCTTTTCTTATTTGTATCTCCAGAGGGCTAAATAAGCAATATCAAGTTAAAGGAATTGTTTCTCTGTAGATTTCACTCATCCATGTTATTGAGCACGCGTACATTCAATTCCTTTGAGTGCTAAAACTTCCTTTGTTAAATCTATCTACCTTTTTTAAGACGAAAAGTCTCAACTTTGTATCCAAACATTTTTTACAACTATGAATGTATCTCTAGCATCTCTAAAACATTTTTTAAAAATAATATGCTAGTTGAATCGCTATTAAAAAAAAAAAAAAAAAAAAAAAAAAAAAAAAAAAAAAAAAACTTTTTAACTTTTGAAAATTTATTTTAAAAAGAAGAAGACTTTCTTCATTACAAACAAAAAAAAAGAAATACTATGATTCGGGTTTTGCCTATGAGGAAAAATATTTCAAACATGTAATTTAAATGATTTGATAAAAATACAATATTGTTTTTACACACCGTTTCTAACGCGTTTAAATTTTAAACAATTGACTTGCTTATAAAAAATGCAAGTAACAGCAAATATTTCGAAAAGTAATAAGGTTGTTTGCATTTTTTTTGCTATCGACGATTTTTAATAGCTTTATTTCAATACATTTTAAAATGGTTATTAGTTGTAATAGACCCTGTTTTGGATTTCCTAGTGTTGAATAATTAAAATGTATAGTAGTCCGGAAGTGTTGATAGTGCTGGCTGCAAAAAAAATATTTTATTTTCAAAAAATATCCGACTTGCTTTACTTCTAAAATAATGTGTTTTTGTAATTGTTTAAATTAAATGGAAATTATTTATTTTGGATTAGTATTTTCTTAGCAATAACAATAATAAAAAAATATATAGTGCTGCTCGACACTATTGGTACTTGGTGGAAAAAGCAAAAGACATAAAAACTGCCGGGAATGAAACGGGCTGTAAGGTTAATAAGCAATTTAAAATTTTTACAATATGCTCATGAACGGGAAGATTGTGTTGTGTTTTCAGCCAAAGTTTATGTGTCATTGGAAACAAATAGTAACACTGCGTTGAAAAACTTTTTCACCTACCCATGATTATGGTAACCCTCTCTTGGTCTCTAAAAAAGGAATCTCAACAATTACGAGGTGCAATTACCCAACTCACCCTACATAAACCTTTTAAGCAAATCTTAATACAATTCAAGAAGTTATCATTGAAGCAAAAAGCTGGTATGACGAAATCTGTTTTGAACTACTTTATCACAAGAAAGTTAACTTACTATCGGACTATGAAGTATAAATGGTATACATTAAAAAAATGAAAGCGCAAAAAATCACATATGTTAAATATTATAAAAAAAAAAAAAAAATTCACG
Source organism: Uloborus plumipes (assembly GCA_038373865.1). NCBI lineage: Eukaryota > Metazoa > Arthropoda > Arachnida > Araneae > Uloboridae > Uloborus > Uloborus plumipes. The sequence goes on along the minus strand of JAXGGA010002755.1, from coordinate 57,302 downwards.
AACGTTCTTACTTACTCAGATTTAAAAGAGGTTTGGCAAATTTCCGAGTACTTACGAAGCTTCAGATCTTAATTTCTTTATAAAAAACAATTCGTACTTATTTCGTAAATTTTTCCGTTTTTTTTTTCATTGTGGGGCACTGTTATATAGCGAAATTAAATGATGTTATTGTTTCTTTACGGTTACCTGTTTTTATCAAGTTTTAAGAGTTTGTCAATTTATATGTCTTAATTCTCTTGCGGAAATATATATATATATATTAAAAATGAATTCAAACAGCCATAAGACTTTAATTTATTAAATGGTTATATTTCATGTTGAAAATACGTTAGAAGTGTAATATTGTTAAATTTTTCAATTTTTTTAAACTAACAAGCAAAAATATAGTTTATAGTTTAGAAAATCATTCTTCATGTTATTCCAACAAAAGTAACATTTCTTCGTAAAAGTTAAAGCCTCAAGCTCTTAAACTTTTATCTCCAAGTGAAAAATGCAACACGATGGGGGAAAAATAAAAATGAGAAGTGATTTCAGATTGAAGACACTGTTGCAAAAATTGTGTTTCATATTTATAAAAAAGTAAAGCTTGCAGCTTGGGTCTTTGGGGAATGGAATGTTATTAATAATTTACGAAAGTGACAAAAAAACAGAACGCTTTACTCAGCTGAAACTGATTTTATCTTGGAAGATCTTAACAATTTATATGCAAAAAAAGGGAATTGATTTTTTTAAAGAGAAGAAAAGAAAAAAAAATTAAATGGTTCAATCTCTTACACGTCTCAATTTCAAGTGTTTGAAGAGATCGTTTAATAACTAACAACTCCCCTTCTGTTATCTATTTGCTTTTCTGTATTGCTTGAACATCAAAATTAAGTTATGTTAAGATTCACCCAACGTTTTTTGATTGTGGTTCTTTTTCACTAATCTCTGACGAAACAAGGTAGGATTTTATAAGCTTGACGTGTCTACCCTATCAGCATCATCTCATCGGCCGATGATTGTCCATTCATCGAAACCCGATGAAATTCTCAATTGCCGATGATCCAATATGTCTCATCGGCCGAGCAGAATCCGAGCAGCAAAATCCGATGAGAATACGATGAGATTTGGAGCAATTTACGAGCAGAACAGTCCCGTGCCGAGGAATTTCATCGGGAAACTTGATCGGAAGGATATCGTTTTCCGATGGAATATAGCTCATCTTATTTTCATCGGGAAAGTTGATCGGAAGGATATCGCTTTCCGATGAAAAGTAGCTCATCGAAATCCGTGCTCGGAAAGATGTCATCGTGCGTTACAGGATCAGTTTACGAGGAGTTTGTTGATCGGCCGAGCAAAATCCGATGAGTTGATGCTACTTGGGTATGTATCTGTCGATCTGGGTATCTATGTATCCGTCTGTGACACTTTAACGCCTTAACGGATGGGCCGATTTTGAAAATATATGTTTTTGTTTGAAATAAGATTTTATCGAGAGCGTTCTTAACTACGTCACGTCTTTGGAGGACATTAATTAGCGAATGTATTAATTAATAACCTTTAAAACATGTTTCGCAATTTTTGAAGTGAAAAAAAAAACACTTAAAAATTTAAAACAATCTTTCTAAACGAAAGAAGAAAAATTTGCCTCTGATAGAATGTGTTTGGAACTTCCATGTTATTTAGAACTCGAACTATAACGTTTTTTAGCGAATGCAGATAAGCCTTTAGTCAAGCGATTGAAAAATGATGTCAGATAAAATCGTATGTCTTAATTAGATGCATTGAGGAATTGCGAATTTCGTATGATAAGGATTTTTTTTTAATTATGATACACAATAATTTCTGCATTGTTTTTGTTTTATCTATTTTACTGTAACTAAGTATCTTTACAAAAATACACTTTCGGTTTTTTTTTTTTTTTTTTTGGAAAAAAAAATCGTTTGTGTTTAAAACTGTGCTGACCAACTTATCACTTTACAGTAAATACCGCAGCAATTCAGAAACAGAAATTTGAAACGCCACAGAAAGCCGGAGCACGTGGAGCTTTCAAAGTAGCATTACTACATTAACACCCTACATGTATAAGCTGTTTAATACTCAATTGTGTCATGCATTTAGAGTTAACGAATCCTTTCATTCTTTTTTCCGATAAAACTGAGTAAGATAATAGTAGTGAAAATGTCATTAACCAAATTGGGTACTTCGGCAGAATACAAAATAAAGAATGTAAATTTAATTACGTAAAAGGAGTTGTCGAACATAAATAAACGGTATAATCTATTCCGCAAATATTTATACATACAGCGATAGGTATGAATTACTTCCCTTTTTCCACTAAGTCATTTACATATTAGGGTGGAGCGAAAAATCTTTTTCGATCATTTTTCTAAACTTGTATATGGAAAACATGACTTTTGAAGAAGTAACAATTCTGCAAAATCAAAATATTTTCTGACAATTTTTTGATCTGTCTTCGCCTCAGTGAAAAATTGACATTTTAAAATTTTATGCCAAAATACTGCATTAAAAGACTTTGAATGTCCTACATTTTTTTTCATCTTTTTGCTTCGATAGTTACTAAAATTGACATTTTTAATACTTCACTTTAATTTTGATAGATGTCATTAGTAGTTATAATAGTAAATAAAAGGTTATTTTCCTGCCTGCTATTATTTGTGCAGCAGCCATCCTGTAAGTGTAGTAAATATTCAAAGGTTATTTTAATTTTGCAGATTTTATGGGTTTTCACTTATTATTTTGTAGCTGGATTTAGTCTGAATTCAGCACGGTTTATTATATTACTGTTAATATTAGATTATACTACTAGTCAGACTTAAGAAAATTAAAACAGTTTTTGTCTTAAGATCCTGTTAAAATGTCTATCCTTTTTTTTTTAGTTCGATTTCTCACAGGGGAAAAACGATATAAGTGGTTAATTTTTTCCTTTAACCTGTCAAATTTGGTTTTAATATTAAAATTAACTTACTAAATCAGTCCCAAGTATCATCAACTCATCGGATTTTTCTCTGCCGATCATCGAACTCCTCGTAAACTGATCTCGTAACGCACGATGACATTGTTCTGATCAGTATCCGAGCACGGTTTTCGATGAGCTACTTTTCATCGGAAAGTGATATCCATCCGATCAACTTTTCCGATGAAAATAAGCCGAGCTATATTCCATCGGAAAATATATCTTTCCGATCAAGTTTCGCGATGAAATTCATCGCAACGGGACTGTTCTGCTTGTAAATTGCTCCAGATCTCATTGTATTTCAAGCAAAACTCATCGGATTTTGCTGCTCGGATTCTGTTTGGCCGATGAGACATATTGGATCATAGGCCGATGAGAATTTCATCGGGTTTCGATGAATGGTCGATCATCGGCCGATGAGATGATGCTGCTAGGGGTGGCTTTTCTGAAGAACAAGTGCATTTTCATCTTGAAACTATTCAAAGATCGAAGACTGAAAATGGGCTCTAGATGAAAACAGCTTTTAAAGGCTTAAACATGTGCACATCGATTTTAATGAAATACATTGTCACACAAATAAAAAAAAATCACTTTTCGATTTCATAGATATATATAAAAAAAAATGTTGAATTTCGTCTGAGTTAATGCTGATTTAAAAAAAAGGTGGGGGGGGGGGTACCTACTGATTAACTATTGACGAAATAAAATTTTACTATGTATGTTTCTATTTTCTGCTATTATCTTAATTTATAAAATGAAGACAATTGCCATAAGATTTTATTGAATTATCGTGTTATTTCCTTAAATTTTTTAAGGCTTAAACTAAATATCAATTTTTCTTTATTATGATCATATCGTTTTTTTTTCAGGAAACTTTCGAGTAAATTATAAGATGTAAGAATCTTTTCTCATTCGGTTCTTTCCAGCTATAACTGAGGATAAAAGCTGAATTTTTTCATAAGTCGTTAATTGAAAGGAAGCTTTTAAATTTTTCCTAAGGTTGCTGTCAAGTAAATGAGCTAATTCTGCTAAATGCAATTTGTTAGACTAAAGAAAAGGATTTTTCATGAGAACCATATAATTACTCAATTCAAAAGGTAATTGCATTTACTAAGTTCAGTAGCATTTCGGAAATGCGGAAAATAAAGGAATGTCTGAATGCCTGGGAGTTTTCTATGCAATTGAAAATTAAATCACTTTATTATATTTTTTTTTCTATTCCCATTTATTTACTTAGGTTTCCTTTGAGAATTAAGTCTAAAGACATTTAAGTCGTAAGAACTGTGAGAAAGGGTCATTAATTTTTGAATATTTTTTCTATCACTAATTATTTCCAAGTTAAAGCTAGGATTATTTGCTTTAAAATTTTTCTCATTAATAAGAAACAGATGAATGCAAAATATATGTTTGATACTAATATTTTTAAACTCTTGTACTTTATATTAGAAACGTGGGAAGGGGAGGGGGTAACATTTTGACAGCGTGGAAAATACGTTGTAGCAAATTAAGACATAAATCGGAAAATAAATATAATAAATCAATTTAATGGGAGATTTAAACTATGCACATTGTGGACATTTTGTAAAACGAAGTATACTGCAGTGCTAAGCACAAAAGTGGTATCTACACTTTTAAACAAAATTGAGGTATCCCCACCGGTTGTCTCTTTGTAACGTAGTTTACCTGAATACAAAATATATAGTCATTTGAGAACGGAAAATATTTAAAAAAAAAAAAATCTGAAAAATTATCATCTGAATCAAATACATGGTGACGCAAATCTTTAAAGAGTTTTATCTCAGTTTGAGCTCGACTGTAGATACTACTTTTGCGCTTAACACAGCAGTATACATAAGCCATCGTACGGTTATTCTCTTCCCATTATCAGAAAAATATCACAAAAAATTTCACACCTAAGAAATAAAAACAATGAATGACCTTTAAAATTTAAAGCAATGTTTTAAAAATTCGTAAAGTTTGCACTTCTACGACAGAAAATGCAAAGAAGTGTTGATATACATAACGCGCTTACTATTTCTTCTAAAAGAAGATATAGCTGGTTCAGCGAGCACATTGTATTGTAAAAACTCTCTTCGCAAGAAAGCGACGAGAGCTGTTTTGCTGTTTTGAAAAATCGTTGCACATTAAAACTTCTGCTTCAAGCACATTATGTTAACTACCGTGGTCGGTAATTCATGAACGTGAGCCTTTTCTCCTTCTAAATAATATATGACAGTAATGCACCCGTCTTTCATCTCATAACAAAGTACGCGAAACTTTTGTCTTGAGTTAAATATTCTTTACTGTTCAGTGAGAAATTCCTTTTTCATTAATAAAAAAATATTTTTACATAATATTTTTTTTATTATTTTTCCTGTTCATTAAACACTGCTTGTAATCAGTATATATATATATATATATATATATATATATATATATAACCGCATCTCTTGTTTTCACATCTCATCATTTCGATCATTACAAAAATTCACATGTTGAAATGTAGTACAATAGGAGTATTGAAGTCATAAAATATACAATAAGATAATTAAGGGCTCTGCTCCACATTGGCGTAAAGCAGGAAAATAAAGCACAAACGTAAAATGGATTACATAGTGTTCCTATGGAAAGTACCCGGATTTTTGATTTCTGCCTTCGGTTTCGGTCGCGTTTTACGCTATTATGAAGCAGGGCCCTTACTGTGATTTAATATATTGTTACCGAAGAGTTGTACCAAAAGGCTCCGTCTTCTCCTATCATGTAATAGAAAATGGTTCGAGAAATCTTAACCAAACACATTAAATTACGAAAATGGCAAGAAAACAAATTTTTTCTGCGAGAAATTTTCTAAAAAATACTTTTCGATGTGTTCCTCTTTCACAGTTTTAAAATACTGTTTTTTTTTATTCGGAAAAGAGCTAGCAGTACCACATTTTTGTAACAAACATTTCTTAGTTCTAGCTTAAATCCAGCTTGAAATCTAGCTTGAAATTGTTGCATAACGCAACTTTTAAATTCCTGAAAATAAATGCAACAATGTCAAGAGAAGTTATTATTAAACTTGTTCCAACTTTTTCGCATTTCTTTTAAATTTTCTGCTTAAAATATGTATCGTATAAACGAGTCAAGCATATTTTTAATTTTTATTTTAGAAGATTGTGCAGCTATTTAATTAAGTAAAAAACAGGCAAACATCCCACACGAAAAGTAGCTAAATGGGGAAATAACTGATGTGCTGTTACTAAAATAATTTCAACAGAAAATATTTGACGATGATTTAAAACAGAGGTGCTTTAAAGTTTAATAAACTATTTTTTTTTAAATGTTTAATGACATATTCAACCAAGATGCAGTATTAACAGTACATAGTACAATCAGCAAATATTATTTTTGTGTTAAAATACTAGATTCACATTAGTTTTGAAGCCCCAGATATAGTATATACTGAACGAATGTAACTTATTGGGTAAATAGAGCATGGTTTTCCAAAAGGTATTTTTAAACAGAAATCAAATAAGATTAAAAATCATAGACAGTATCGTACCTAGCATTAGTACTGAACTCATTGCGTTACCTAAAACTAATATCATGCAACTTGAACATTCCCTTTTGATTTATATGTGTATCTACGTAATAACTAGTACTCTAAAAACAGTTTATTAACAAAGGTTGAGGCAACAAGACAAAGGTTGTTGCCTCAAATTAGAAGCCTTCCTATATTAACTAAACGGACTCATATAATCTTGGCAACAGAAATGTAACGCCATGCTGCAAGTCAATAAAATGCAGAACTTTGTTGCAACGATAGTACAAATGGGCACGTGATAACGTAAGTGCTCGCTTGCAATTTTCATGATGGCAAACGTTTTATGAGCCAATAAACAAGTTGTGCTCTGTTTTCTCATTTGAAAATTCCTTCTTGATTGCTTTCTAAAGTTACAGTTTTCGCGTAGTTTATTTGTGAGATGATATGCACCTTCTACTCAATAAAATAAAATGATAAAAGCGAATGAAGTTAAAAAAGTTCATATTCATGGTGAAAATTGGTTGCCAAAATCAACCAGTGCTTCATATGTGTTTTGAAAGTGTTTCTTTTTTTATGATAAATGTTACGAAAACTTTAAAAAAAATCATAATAATAAAAACTATTTTTAAAAATGGCAGATACTTTTTGTTTCCATAACTGTATTTTAATTTATGTCACATATGACCATTAATGGAAATTATATTATATTTTTTATTTATATCGCAATAAAAAACACTCTCTCTCTTTTTGTGAGTATATAGACAGCAACACAACTCTTTCTGTGAGTATATAGACAGCATAAATTACAACAGACATTTCGAAACTTATTTATATATTTTTTTATTTTAATAATGTCTATAATTTTCAACTTCACTTGAAATCCAAAATATTTTTTTGTCAAGTAGTGCTAACTTTGTCTGTTTTATTTGGGACTTCAAAACAATTTCATATTCGTATTTAAATATAGGACATGTGATTTAGTCTTTTATTTAGACAGTAATTAGATCAAATACATTACTAAAAATCATTTTAACTAATTATAACTTTTTCAGGCTTAAAGCGCTTACAGTAAAATGTTTAAACAGTCATAGAGCTCAGTGTTTTTTTATCACAAACGAAAAGTAAAATATGGAAATTAAAAGTAAAGGAAAATCGGCCACCTTAAAATAACTATAATATGTTACAGTAGTAAGATATATTTACATTACTCATGCTTTATATATTATTTTCGGATTTGATTTAACACTAGTTATGATTAAAACAAAAACTACATTAATATTAATTTTATCTTACGGTGTCATTAATCATGTAATTAAAACTTTTTCTCCCATGTCCAACTCCTAGAAAACGACGAAACTTTTCGGTTGAATTCGTCGTCTTATAAATGAAGATATCATTAGTCTACACGCTAAATTAGGGTAATCAACAACCGTCCTAAACTCATGAATATTAATGTCTGCTTATTAAAATAATACGTAAGTTCTGCACCGCTTGTTAAATTTATCCCATTTAATTCATGCTCTGAGTTTGCATTAATTAACTGCGACTAACAGTCTAATTCAAAACAATTACCACGAACTTCTGTGATCTTTGAATTTTGAGGTTTTAGCAATTTGCATAATCGCTACAAAGGCAAAATGGTGTTAATTCTATAATGAAAATGCAGATTTGGTAAGGACTGAATGTTGAATTTTGGAACAATTGTTATTACATTATAAACATTTTTCCTAATGAGATTAAAAAGAAATATAATTAAATATTTATGTATACTTTAAATGTTGGCTAAAGGTTTTGATTTTAAAAAGCTAAAACTGCTTATTTTTTTAAAGTGCGAAGTAATGAGGAAAAACAATTTAACGAAAGCCTTTAGTCTAAGAAAAAATATATAACTATGGCAAAATAATTTAGAAACAAAGTGAATGATAAGTAATTGAAACGGCAGTTCAATTAGAGCTTGTTTTAGTTTAGATAAACTACATTTTACTTATAGTGAATACACATCTATATACTTGAAATTTCACTTAAAGCAAGATAAACTTTCTTAAAATGTGGCTGTTTAATCAAGTTATTTTAGTAACGTTACATAAATGTAGCAATCAGCAAACTTTTGTTCTGTGTTGTGCTCCAAGATACCACTTAAGGATTTTTCTAATCAAACGAATATTTTACTTAAAACTAGAAAAATATGTGGCGTTACTCTTTAAAAGCGGTGGCAGCATTTTGCATCCAAAGCTGCATCCATTACAATAGAGTAACTTGACTTAAAACTGATGTAACGATATGATCGATGCGTATCGTTACACCAGTTTCATCAGTTAAGTTACTCCGTTGCATTGGAGGCAGTTATGATGCCACTGTTTTTACGAAGTAAGGTTACACATGTTTTTTATAATACATATAATAATATAATGTGTACTCAAATAAAACGTAGTAGGATTACCTTCCTTCAACACTGCAAAGCTATTTTTCTTTCAATATTAAGTTATTCTTCGATAAACACAGGCATGTTCTTTTTGAAAATTTTATAGCAACTCAAGCGTTAAAGATGTAAATTAAAATGTGACACTAAAGTTTTCTAGGGCCTTCTGTGCAATACTGAAAGTTATCATTAACTAAAAAGTACAAATGTATTATTAATTTATCCTTTTTAAGTTTCCTCATAAGTTATACACTGAAGTGACAAAAGTCATGAGATACCTCTTAATATCGTGTCGGCCCTCCTTTTGCCCGGCGAAGTGCAACAACTCGACGTGGCATGGACTCAACAAGTCGTTGGAAGTCTTCTGCAGGAATATTGAGCCATGCTGTCTCGATAGACGTCCATAATTGTGAAAGCGTTGATGGGGCAGGATTTTGGGCACGAACAGACCTCTCGATGGTGTCCCATAAATGCTCAATGGGATTCATGTCGGGCGATCTAGGTGGCCAAATCATTCGTTGGAATTGTCCAGAATTTTCTTCAAACCAATTGCGAACAGTTGTGGCCCGGTGACATGGCGCATTGTCATCCATAAAAATCCCATCGTTGTTTGGGTACATGAAGTCCATGAATGGCTGCAAGTGATCTCCAAGTAGCTGCACATAAGCATTTCCAGTCAATGTTCGGTCCAGTCGCACTAGAGGACCAAGTCCATGCCATGAAAAAACAGCCCACACCATTACGGAGCCACCACCAGCTTGAACAGTGCCTTGCTGACAGTTTGGGTCCATGGCTTCGTGGGGTCTGCGCCACACTCGAACCCTACCATCGGCTCTTACCAGCTGAAATCGTGACTCATCGGACCAGGCCACGGTTTTCCATTCATCTAGGGACCAACCGATATGCTCACGTGCCCACGAGAGTCGCTGCAAGCGATGTCGTTCTGTCAGTAAAGGCACTCGAGTCGGTCTTCTGCTGGAATAGCCCAAGAAATCCAAATTTCTCCGCACAGTTCTAGCAGACACGTCCATTGTACGTCCCACATTGATTTCTACGGTGATTTGACGCAGTGTTGCTTGTCTGTTAGAATTTACGACTCTTTGCAGACGTCGCCGGTCTCGATCTTTAAGTGCAGGCGGTCGACCACTGCGCTGTCCATGGTGGGATGTTATGCCTAAATTTCATACTCTCGGCACACTCTTGACACAGTGGATCTGGGAATGTTGAATTCTCTAACGATTTCCGAAATGGCATGACCCATGCGTCTAGCTCCAACTAACATTCCGCGTTCAAAGTCTGTTAATTCACGTCGTGCGGTCATCATCACGTTAAAACCTCTTCACATGAATAACTTGAACAGAAATGAAAGCTCTGTAAAAGCACTGCGCATTTATACCTGTTCTATGCGATGCTACTGCCATCTGAAAATTTGCATATTGCTATCCCATGACTTTTGTCACTTCAGTGTATATAACCATTTTAAGCACGATGGTATCGATGAAAAATGATCAAAACTTCAAATATAACTTCAAACGATGGTATAGGCTTACCTAAGTGTGAAAATCATAGGGTTGTCACGAATTAAAGTTTCAATAATTGAGCATTTCTGTGGAATTTCACTTAACCATTGATTTGGACTTGTGAGCCATTCTTATTTATTGAGCATTGTTGAACAAGCTTGTATTTGGTATCCTTAAAACGTCTGTTTGCTAAATTTTTAACTAACGTTAAATATGTTTATTTGTACTTTTATGCACATTGTGACATTTTACTCATTTCGTAGTAGAACCTTTTCGATTGTTTTTTTTTTACAACTTCGGGAAAAATCTGGCAACATTTCTGTGAATTAAAAGGACATCTAAATTTACCATACACGGGCTGTCTTTTTTTTTTTTGAAACAGATAAGTGTCACTTGTGAAAAAATTAAACCTACCTTTTATTTTAAAAGCTGCAGAAAAGTTTTATATTCTCTGCACAATTACTTCTTTTGTTTGGAGATATTTGCATAATTTTCTCATAATTATTTAATTAGCGAAACTTCAGTACTGCACTGCATTTTTTTAAAGCGTAATTTCAAGCACTAAAGATAAACATAAAATTAAAAAATCAAAGGAAATAAGAAAAAACAATGCTGCAAAAATCGGATAATTAAGCTTAGAAACATAATCCTGTTACACATGCACTATAAAAAATGTATGTTGTTTTTACAGTATAATATAGCTAATTTCATAGTAATAAACCAAAAATTGCTGATTTACAGAGAAAAAATGTAAACTTTCTAAATTAACAGTTTTTTACCGTACATTTTAGTTTTAAACTGGAACCTCTGCTACGAGTATTACACTATTGTTTTTACAGTATAATACAACTAAATTTTACAGCAATAATTTGTCACTTTACAGAAACAAAATGTAAAGTTGCTAGTTTTACAGTTTATTACTGTGCATTTTACAGTTTTAAATAGAATCCTCGGCTGCTAGTATTATACTGTAAAAACAACAGTTCATTTTTTGCAATGTGCAAAAGCAAAAAATGTGTGTGCTCTTACAAATAATAAATACCAATTCGCATCGCCTGATATTGACAAAACTATACAACATGCATCGGGGGGAGGGGGGGGGCTCATTTTAAAGTTTCCTTATATATGCATTACTTACAGGAACAACCGATAAACCTCGTATCCGCTTAACAGCTTTCGGAGAACAATCTAATTTAAGAAATATAATTAACGAGCAAATCAGTTCTGAGAACATGCACTTCAGGACGGACTTCTCCCTTGAAGACGGCGTCCATTCAGAAGTCGCCAAAGAGACAAGGCACTCATGAATCAGTGTACAAAGATTTAATTTGCATCGTAAATAGCTCCTCTCGGGAAGGGAGCAAGGAAATGAATGTCGTTAGCCCTCTTAGCAATCAAGTTAAATTAGCGCTACTGGATATGTATCCTTCTTAGCATGACGAAACGTTGAAGCTTCCATGAACAACGGAATTGTCTTACAAATTCTATGCTTCTTGTGTTCAAATGTATTTATATTTGGCTTTTAAAATTGAAGAATGTTCTTCGTAGAGATTTCATAAGCTTCAAAACTTTTAAAAAATAACTGGTCATCAGTTCAAACGTATGGCGCTTAAAACTGTTCAATGTAGGGAACGTGGCATTCATTTTGGGACGTACCTTAATTATAAGGAAGTTTAGTACTTTTTAATTCGATTTTATTAGTTTCACATGTGGGTATGTATGCAACTCTGAAGAAAAAATAAAATTCACGCTCTTTACAAATATAAAAGTAATATATTAAATACTAGCATTCATACTAAAAGCTAAATTATATTAAATGCATTCTAAGTGTTTCAGTTGTTTGTGTGTGTGCAACTCTAAATAGAAGATAAAATTCACGTTCTTTGCAAATATAAAAGTAAAGTATTTAATACTATTATTAATACTCATGGCTAAACTATATTACATGTTGATGTAGTGTAAGCGCATCTAAAAGCGCATGTTTTAGTTTTTTTAAACCGATTTAAAGATTATCCTACACACTAAGCATATTTTGAAAAACTGCAGTAAATATTTTCAATCCATTATCTTTGTTTACTCGAGGAGTTTTTAGCAAATCTTTGTTTAAATTGTCAAAGTACTCCTTACTCAGCTGCGCAATAAAAAGCGATTTGTTATAACTTAGTTTCCCAAAAACATGGTTTAAGTGTAAACATCTAACCCTTCTGTTATGTTAATTTCGTTTCTTAAATAATAAATTACATTAAAAAACTTAAATAGATTATTTTATCTGTCGTGGGCACCATATTATTTTTGTACTTCTAAACAATCGACATGTTTTAACAATTAAAAAAACGGGTACGTGCATATATTTAAGAGCAATAATACCCACCCCTTCTAAAATGAATAGTTTTTCCGAGGCATGTTAAAGTATAGTAGAAGTAAAAAATTGCACTTTCAAATTCGATGAAATGTTATCTTTGTCTTAGCATCTACGATTTAAAATTACGTCAAGACTGCTCAAAACGTTAATAAATGAAAATATCAAATATAATAGTGCTTTAAAATGTTTATAATGCTTTAGCGTGTCCTATAGGTTACTTAGGGAGTGAAATCGGTTAACACTTTAACTAATTGCACTGCAAAGTCTATCCCCAACTTGACAATTCTCTTCAAGTTAGCAACAAATTAGGCTCTCATACTATTAGTTTCATAATTTCTTGCCAAGAAGATGCCAAATTCTGCATCAAAATTAACACTGATTTATTCAAAAAAAACGTACAAAAAGATCGTTTTGGGAACATGCCAAAGCAAGGAAAATGAAAGAGGCACATCTAGGCCTTTACCCAAACACCACGTATAAAATTTCTGTTTTTTGTTTTGCTCACTATTTTTTAATTAGAAGAAATGCATAAATGCACACATACAATAGTCACAGGACAAAACTCGAGATAATTATTTTGAACATAGGTAATATGAATATTTCGGCGGTCCATACATCCTTATATGCATATACTGACGAAACGAAGAAACTATTAAACATTCATTTTACAAACAACTAACACAATTTCAAACAACTAATACATCAAAATTTAGACCAACGTTTCCTTTACTATGTAAAAAGGAATTAACAATAAAATGTTTTTTTCCCCATACTTATTCAGCTTTGATGGGTAATTTGCTTCCGCATTATAACAGCATTATTAACAATTGTCACGAAAAATTAACATGATGTGTATAAGTGTGTAATATATCTAGTTTATTTAATATCCGGGATGTTACTATTCAGTACTCTAATCATGTGTTTTTTCTGAGATATATCAAAAGAAACAATATTTATTTGTGTTGTTACAGAACTTTCTCTTAACTGTCACGATTGCACTCAATTTTCTTTGTTGTTTAATTTTTATCTGTAATCTCCAATCAGCTACCTTGCTTTTATCTTTTAAGCAGAAAATCCTCACTATGAAACCTCTAAGACTGGCATAATACTTCCTTTCTAAGAGAAAAAAGAAACATTAAAGGAAAGAAATACGAAAACAAGTCCATTTAGATTTGTACTGCGCTTCCGGATAAACGAATATAATTAATGTTTTCTTTAAAAAAAATTACGTGTATGAAACGTTAAAGCAATACATAAGCAATACCTATATATTTATATATAAACGCTTATGCGTGGAGCAAAATTATCCTTCATTTTTTTTATTTTCGTTGGCAACGATCAGCGTACTTCAAGTGTTTAGGCATCCGTCGTTATTCGCAATTTCGTTGTCTAAATTTTATCATTTTATAATAACAGAAAATATTTTTGAAACATCGCGAGCATTACAAAAAGTGTATCAAAATTGAAAAATTACTTGCAGATATATTTTTTGTTGGTCTTTAGATATATTTATTTTTTTTTAACAGGAATCACTTTCATGTTCAGGAACTTATTTGAAATGTTACTTAATTAGTGGTACAGCAAACTGTGAAAATATTTCGCAATTTAACTTTGCCACACACATTCCCTTAAAACATCGTACGTTTGGCTCAGCATTATTATGTATAAATAAGTCTTCTCTGATGTTTATTCGAAGCCAAATAAACTTTTCAGAAAGGATTTATTTGTATTAATTTCGGCATAAAGTACATTTAAATGGCAATATGTGCACTTCGAACACGGTTTGAGAGCTATGTTAGATTTTATATCTTAGTAGGTGTGCCGCCTGGCTTTGCTTGATTTACATTGACATTAAAAGTTATGTCAAGTGATGCGTGTCTAGAAAAGTTATGATTAAATTCGATGTTTTACCGGTACGCGGCTTGAAAATTGAATCAATTTCCAAGAAAGTCTTAAATCCCTGGTACATGGAAAGTCAAAAAAATGGAAAATCAAGAGTTTTACTTGTCCATAATCAAGAAAAAAAATTAAACATCTTTTCTCATTAATTATTTCTTTCACGTTAATTAATTCCTTTTACGCTCATGCAGACGATATTCTAAATCCAATGCAAGATTGATATTTCAAAGCTTAATGCCCCCATATTTTTTTTCTGGATGAAGTTAAGAGGTTAGGAGTTTTCAAAACTTCAGAAGGCAATCCTCTTAAAAGGGATTTTTCACGAGCTTTTCAATGAGATCAAAATCAAGAAGATCCTATAATTATTTTGAGCAGAAAGAGACATTTTACACTATTTTTGGGTCCTTAAATTCAAATTCGAACGGCTCGGTACTTTTTTGATGTTCGAAAACCCCCCTACGACCCATCCAGGGTGATTCGGATAACCTTACTGCCAAATTTGGTCCAGATCCGTTGTGAACTTAGGATTTATATAAGAAACATGCACATGCACAAACACATACATAAAAGTTCTTTGTTTTATTTATATGGATAATGAGCAAAGGTGAATTATGAGCTAACTGTTGCATATTATTTATGTACTATTAAAAATAATTAGTAGAGTCGAGCCAACTTATTAGAGTATTGGTTAAAAGAATATCCCGCTTAATGTAATACATTTTTAATGTACAAACCATTGTAGTATATTGTTTTGATCCCGCATAATGAAATGTCCCGCGTATTAGAATATTTTTTCATGGCAAAATGGCTATTTCATTAAGCGGGTTCGATTGTATTATCATAAGCTTCGGTGAGATTTTCAGTTTGAAATTATTATCATTGTATTAGCTCTATTGGGTATATCTTTGTTTTTGATTTCCACTGCAATAAAGAATTTTCTCAATAAAGTATCCAACATTAAATGTACGACTTATACTCATCAGAGTTTACAAAAGTGTTCAATTCCCATTTCAAAAGTTTTTTTTTTTTTTCAAGTGAATGGAAAATTTCGAATTTTTATATTTTAATATTGAAATTCATTTAATATTAAATACTTCTATTCTGATTTAACTATACTTTTTTAAAGCAAACGAAAATTTTAAAATCGAAGTTTAAGTTTTCACAATTATAGAGGAAATATACTATCATATATGTTACTAAAGTTTTGAGAAAAATACTCCTTTTACAAAATAAAGACGAAACGAGAATTAGTAATGTGGCTTTGGAGACTGTATTCCTGCGAGATAACAGATTAATGTTTGGTTAGAGAAAATATGTTATTTTAAAATGGCCCATTAGTTCCATTGAATGTTTATTTTTCAGAATAAATGAAAATGCGAAATGAAGATCAATTCAATTTAAAAAGTACTGCAAAATACTAACGATGCTGTATTTTCAATTGGAAGAAGATTTTAATTCTATTACTCCCTAAAGATTTAAATTCCGTGAACGTATGCATAAAAAAAAAAAAAAAAAAAACTAGTTTTTGCAAAATAAATATACAATTTGGAATTAAATTGATTGTAGTTTTTCGTTTTATTAATAAAAGGTTAGTTTGTTTTATTACTACTCTTTGATCCATTAGTTTAAGCACTAAAAACACTTTCGCAGAGAACTAACTTTTATGTGGGAGGAACTGCCTATTCTAATCACTGTGTATATTAGGGTGGAGTGAAAAAATAAAAGTACAAAATAAGTTTAGCCTGGGTGCGGAAAAGTTGCCCCTTATGAAGCTTATTTATTGCGCAAAATTTTAGCAAAATAAAATAATATCTTTATATGCCTATCTGGCCTTGAATTTTAAGTATTTTGCTTAATTTCTCACTTTTACGGCAAAAACGAAATTATAAAAGTATAACATCTCTCATTTGAAGTTACGAATGATCGGCACTAAACTTTATTATTTGAAATAAATAGTCAGTTAATAGCCTTGGCAATTGTAGGATGATCTTTAAGTGTACAACTGTACATAGCGCTTGCGCACCGCACGTGCTCTTCCTAGCAGCCCAATGTTTACGTTCACTTATTTTGCTACTATCAATTACGGTTTTTTTTCTTCGAGTTAGCTGAACTCCTATCGTTAGAACGCTCTTTTTAGTTTATTTTACGTGTAAGCCATTTTTTTCCCGTCCACGTGAGTACTTCTATGTAGTAGTGAGTACTTCTATGTTCATTTCAAAATGCCCAAGACTCGATCACAAGACTGAAGTCCATTGTTTGGAACTCCTGAAATCTTCAAACATAGTATTCTACATACGTATTCGGGTGTTATAAGACATAATTTATATATACGCCTATAATTTTTATAAACAAATCAAAAGGAACCTGCTTATATAGATGTGTGTTCCCGTGTACGGAATGATCTTAAATGCTTATGGGGGAAAAGTTCACTTCCTTCTATATCGATCAACAAATATAATCTAAGGTAAGATAATACTATACGAAATATCGTAATGTTAAAACGAATTTAAAACAAAAAGATGTACTTTTTTTTTCAAAAAGGTTGTATCTTTTAGAGAACCAGTTGAGCAAAATCTTTTTGATATTTCATTACGAAAATGCAAGGATTTTGTTCTCTGTTCTTGGCATTTTTAACTGATCAAAGAACGCTATGTAAAATGATAATTGGAAATGTTGATACAAAAGCAAGCAAAAAGATTCAGAAGTGATTAAAACGGAGTGACAGAGCAGCTGAAAGAGCTAAAAATACTCAACTGCAAGATATTGTGGAAACAAAAGGTAGACTTTCTATTTCTAATGCAGGACATATTTTGAATTTTTCTAATTCTTCTCACGAAAATGAAGAAACGATTTCTGCCTATGAACAACTTAAAACAAAAAGCACAGTTATAAGTCAAGATTCTCCTTCAACTTCGCAAATGAGAACTAGAATTCCAAATGTAGCACAGGCCTATGACAGAACTGGTGTGTCCGATAGGTCAGCTTCAATCCTCATAAATGCTGCTTTGCAAGATATAGGAATAATTACGAAAGAAGATTCTTCTAAAGTAGTCGATCGTAGTAAAATTAGAAAGGAAAGGAATAAAAACTGTCTTGATTTGAAAAGAAATAATGAAGAACTCTCTACATCAGAAGAATATGGATTGTACTTCGACAGTCAAAAAGACAAGACTTTAATTCAAATTAAGGAAGGAAAAAGGAGAGCTAAAAGAACAATCACAGAAGAGCATATTGCTTTAGTTTTAGAGCCTGGATCTAAAAATGTTGACCATGTCACTCCCAAATCTAGTAGTTTAAATGGCATAAAAATTAGCATATTAAGTTTTTTTGAGAAAAGTGCTGACATTTCTAAGGTACAACCGTGTAACGGAACAGTGGTCAATACAGGATCTAGAAATGGTTTAATAAGACAAATTGAGCTCTCTGTTGGACGACCTTTACAATGCTTTATTTGCTTATTACATACTAATGAATTACCGATACGTCATCTAATAAAGCATTTTGATGGAACAATTACAGCCCCTAAAGGGTTTTGTGGAAACATTGGGGGAAACTAGAATTTTGTGAAGGTATGCTTGTAGTTCACTTTTGAAAGGATAGAAGTAACTTTGCCCGAGATTGCCTTTAATGAACTTAGTACGGACCAGCGGTATCCCAACGAAATGTGAACTGAAAATTCCGTTCAACTTGTCACCAAATGCTCCAGAAAAAATGAGTCATGCCAGATGGCTAACGAAAGCAAATAGAATTTTGCGGCCCATCTGAGAACTTGAGAATATTAACACAATATGTTATTAGAAGAGGCATGCATGTGGTTTGATATTAAATCTAAATCAGCATGTCGGTATGGTAGTCAGCATTTTTACAGCATAATAAAAAAATCTTGATTTCTACCTAAAGAGCTAAAGAATATAGTAGATAAAACACTGCGATGAAACGTTTATTTTGGGAATCCGGAGAAAATTATACTATCTATGCTGTCTGATGATCGAATACACGTGAGAAAGTTGGGCCTTCAAGGATTCATTGTACATTTCAACGTAGATAACTATATGGATTAAATTGTCTGGAACTCAGTTAACCTTACCAAGCACCCGATTACGAAGTCTATTTCTTCTAAGGAGATGAACTAGATGATGATTCTGGATATTCCTGAGGATATTAATATTTTAAAATATCTGTGCCATTCACAAGAAGTAGAGCGTTGTATGAAAATAGTTACTTATACATCAGCAGCTGTATGTGGCAGTGACGCTCTGGACGGATTTATTAGATCAAGGATAGCATCGAGAATTTTGTTGCCTAAGTTTGGAACTAAAAGACAATATTGTGAAGTTCTGGAAGACAACTAACCTAAATATTTAAAGACAGATTATAGGAGTTGTAATGGAACTTGTCATGGAAACAAAGGTACAAGCTATTATCTACAGGGCTCAGCTGTAAGTCGGCAGAAAGTGTTGCCGATCTGGGAGTTTTAATTAATCAGGACTTCAAATTTAGTCAGCAGTGCAGTGTAGCAAATAACAGAGCCAACAGGATGCTGGGGTTTATCAATAAATCTATTTCAAACAAATCTAAAAAGGTTCTTCTGCCCCTGTATAGAAGTTTGGTGAGACCTCATTTGGAGTATGCTATTCAGTTTTGGTCTCCACATCTTAAGAAAAATATTAATTTACTGGAAAGGATTCAAAGGCGGGCTTCAAGGATAGTAAATGGGCTTACAGATTTAGATAATGGTTCCAGGCTTAGAATGCTTAAGATGTACAATCTTGAGCAAAGGAGCGTCAGAGGGGACATGATCCAGTTGTTTAAATTTATCAAAATGAATGATGTTGATGGGCTAAACTTTTGTTTAGAAAGCAGGACAAGGGGACACTGTTTTAAGCTATTCAAGTATCAGGCAAACCTAGAGGTGAAGAAAAATTACTATTTCAGTAGGGTTGTGAGTACCTGGAACAGCTTACCGGAGGAGGTTGTTATGAGTAACGGAGTTGATAGCTTTAAGAGGGCCTTGGATATTTATTGGGGATTGTAATATTCGACTAGGACCAGCCTAGTTGGGCCTAGAGCCTGTAGCTGGTCGTCATCATTTGTATTTGTATTTGTTATGCAGTCATCTTTACCTGATGCGATCTTGATTTCTTTTCTCAAGGAAAACATGCAAAGAGCGGCATTAAACTTCCTTAAATATAACGATTTTATAGAATTTTCTATGGTAAATAGGCAGATGAAGATAACTTTGTAGGAAGCTAAAACTTCAGAGATATGGTTACACCTATAGGGGGCAACTTTTCAGCATACAGGCTAATTAATTGCGATAAACTTTTTTTTTCGAGCGTTTTCACTCCACCCTAGTGTATATATCAACGTGTAAAAGTGATTCCAAAGAAAGAACAGCGATAACTAATTAAACAAATATAGTTGAGACTGCTTATTACAATGTCGGTTATAAGAAAATCCCGCTTAATACAATACATTTTTAATGTATCAAACCATTGAACTGTATTATTTTTATTCTGGATAATGGAATACAACGATTACTAAAATACAATCGAACTCGCTTAATGAAATAGTCATTTTGAAACGAAAATATATGATAATAATTGGAATATTCCTTTATCCGGGATCAAAATAAACGTTACAATGATTTGGTACATTAAAAATATAAGCGGCATATTCTTTTAAACGATATTTTAATAAACGGGTTCAACTGTACTGTTACGAGGCAAAATGGCTATTCTATTTAGCGGGCTCAACTGTATAAACCTTTTGATTAAAGGGATCGAACACTGTAAAAAAAATGAATGTTGTTTTTACAGTATAATACAGCAAATGTAATGTGTAATTATTTAATAACAATTAGATCAACTGAAATTTTTCAAAGTTGTATTCAAGAAATCATTTTTATTTCATAATTTATAGTGCGAATCAAGCTCGCAGAAATAGTTCTTATATTTAAAAATATTTCTTTATAGTTTGTTTATTTTTATTTTTTTTTATTATTTGTTATTTGTTATTTTTTTCTGACGAGTTAAAAAATAAATAAATAAATAAAACATTTTAGCAGGAAAATTTGAGCTTGTATTAATAATTGATGTCAATGAGCAAACAATAAAAACAATCCATTGCTAAGGATTGCAGAATTTGTAGCTGTTTCATAGTTTCGTGTGTACTTGATAATTATTCCAAAAAAAATGTTTTCGTACATGAACCCAGTACATTATTGCATGCATATATTAAGTAAAAAATGTATTTGTAATTATTTCAGTGTACTTTTACATTAAAACAGCTTAATAAGAGAAATATCTTTAATTATAGAGCAAAGAATGATCGCCTAATTAATTTACGATTCTTAATTAAAAGTGATATTTTCGCTACAGGTTTTTATTTGTTTAGAATGAATTTGTGTTTATTTATTTTCACAGAAATAATAATGTAATTAATTTCAATGCTCTTTTATTTCTTAAATGAGCTTTGATAGTTTAAATAGGATTAATGTTTGACTCAAAAAAAAGCAATTTATTACTTTCCTCTTAGTTTAAATGAAAGCAGCTCCTGTACATTTTGCTGCATGAAAGAGAGAAAAATAAAGTTTTAAAAGGATTTGCATTTTAAGCATATGCATTTATCTGCGTAATACTGATAAGTTTTTGCTGGGTTTTTCCACTCAGCAAACAAGTTGAAACTTTTTCGTTAAAGCGTGTAATAGGACTGTCTATGGAGCCACAAGTACTTCAATCGACGACTTACATAAACTAAAAACTCAACATTTATTTAAACACAATTTAAAAGCGTTGAAACACTAAAACGGAACCAGCAGCACGGCTGTTGTTTTTGACATTTGGTGAAAGTGAAAGTTCAAGTTATTATTGTCGCTTGGAGTGCGCGCAGCCTGGAGGTTCACAACAAGTTCAGTAAGATCAAACAGATTTCTTTAGACAAATATAAAACAACTGCAAAATTTTCGTTTTTTTTGCCAGAATAAATATTTTTCAATCAATTACTAGAAAATAAAATTTATAGAAGTAGTTCAGCTAACAGTACTAGAACATGAAGAATGGTTTTCTCTTTTAGTATTTGAGTAATTGAAACATTCACCAAAATTTTAAATTCTTTGTGTGTGTGTGTGTGTGTGTGTGTGTGTAGGGAGAAAAACTCATATTACTACATGAAACATTGCTGAGCTGACATGCTTTCTGAGAAAAAATTTCAATTGCGCCAGCTTTTAAGTTGTGATTCATGCCAAATGTGGTTATATTTGCGTAACAAATGTCCTGTCATTTTCCTCAGACATTTTTCAAAAATTCTCAATATGGTTAAATTGCTCTCAATTCACCTCTTACAAAGCAGTACTTTCACAAAACTCGAAAATGAATCTTTTACGAATATAATACGTTCTTCCATACGTTAGATCAGCGATAGGCAACTGAAATTAACTGACGATCTAATTTCCAAGTTCGGCTAACACTAAGATCGAGTTGAGGGCAAAGAAGCATACACGGTTTTTGCATTACATGCTTGAACTACTAACCCATGACACTTTCTTTTAATAAAAGTCAATTTAAATTAACGTAAAATAATTTTTAAGTAAAATTTTTTAGTACTTGCAACAATTATAAAATATTTTGAGGAGCAAGTATACTGTAAACGTTGTGCAGTATTTCTTCACGTAAAAATTAAAAGAAATATATACAAAATAAATTTAAAATTGTGACATTTGTAACTAATTTAAGATATATTTGAGTTTTTTCATCCTAATAACTTACGATTTATAAGTTTAACTCGCTGTTTTTATAGGAAAAATTGTAAGTTAATGGAATCAAGAAAAGAAAATGACATGGAATGAGGTGTTGATGCAATAGACTGGTCGATCGCAATCAACGGGTTGCCGACCGTTGCGTTAGATTATGTTTTGAATTATTATGCAAAATATGTTATTAAAATAGATAGATAACCATTGCCGTTTTAATCTAGTTAGCTGCAAATACTATTTCAAATAAGGGATATTAAAATAATTCATATACAGAGTGTTCCATTTTAACTTGCATGTCCGTTTTTTTCGAAACCGTCCGTCACAGATGCAGACTTTCAATAGCAAAAATGCTACTCCAAAAATGCCCAAGGTCCCCTAACTTACATTTAGGGAAATCAGGCACTTAAAAACAAAGCAAAAGAAATAAAAACAATTCGAACACAAAATGTGTGACATCAGCATGAAAAATATTCGCCGAGGTATGAAGCGCAGCGTTTTTAGATTTACACTACTTTATACTCGCTGTCAATAACAAGTTTTGGGGGAAAATATACCATTTACTGTTTTAATAGAATGAAAACCGGTCATTCTATTGAAAGGGCAGTATACTCTGATCTCTTTTTCTGTACTTAAACTTTAAAGAATTTATCTCTTTAAGTTTTATTAGAAAATCTTTCAATTATTTGCATTGAAAATATTTTTAACGGAGATTTTTTCCCTAAATAAATTTTTTCCTAAACTCTGCACCTCATTTTGAGTAATTTTGTAAACGAAAGTATGCATCTATGACAAACGAGAGCGAAAATAATGTTCATCTTAAAACAGAGTTAAAATAGTTAAAACAAAACACCCTCTATGTTTTAATATCTATGAAAAAAATAACTGAATAAAAACTAAAGCTAATAAAGGTGTTTAAGACCGAAGAGTTATAACAAATGAGCAAGTAGTATGAAAGCAATTAGTTTATTGAGCACACTCTCAGTGAATGAACACCTAGCAATTTTCACGAAGTAAGGTTTTTAAAGATTGTCCTTAAATGTATTAGTAGTCGCACGTTATTCTATGCATTTTCAGAAAGACATCTGCTACAAACTGTTGCAGACGTTTGTGGGCCGTGGTGGCACGATCAATAAGGCATCGGACTCGTGTCCGGAGGGACCCGGGTTCGATCCCAGCTGATCAAAGATCCACCATCTTGATTAATGGTGGCTGGGAGGCGTTAAAAATGTCGTGGTCACAAAGTCCTCCAAGTGAAACGATACCTCTGGGGTGCTGGCCTAGGGTTGCTCGACCTAGCTCTGGTTCAAATTAAGAACAGAGCGCCCTTCAGGGCCCTATCCCGGTTAAACCACAAAGCTGTGGTAGGTACGGGGGACCCTGGAAGTGTGAAATGAAATGCAGACGTTCATTAACTAGTTGACCTGTTTACTAAATCTAGGCCCTTTTTTTCCCTTCACTTGACCCTCACAAAAAAAAAAAAACTGATGTGGAACCATAAAAGTTCTCTCAATGTTTTAATTATAGCTTCATATGTCATCCAAAATATTTTTGCTGCCATGTGGCAAATGCTACAATTTTTAATGGTGTTATGAATTTCTTAAAATGCAAAGTAATTGTGTATTTAGTGGTCTACCCTACTAAAGATAAAATCCTTCGGAATGAGCTCCCAACTAAAATGTCTTTAAAATAACTTTTCATTGTTAAAATGTATAAAATAAGACTTTTAATATAAAATAAGACAAAGACATAAATAAGACAAAACTTTCTGTTGAACTGTACTATCAAGAAATGTTTCAACATTTGCTAATATGATTTTTTAGCTTTTTAACGCATCAAGTTATAGAGTTGTGGTCAAAACTCGGTATTATTTCTCATTTCATGTGTTACAAAAGTTTTATCTACCTCTGAATCCACAACTTGTACCGCTTATAAGTGAAAACGCTGATGCTGACAAAGCATGCTTTACAAACAGTAAATCACATGGCTTCATTAAAATAATTTTCAGAAAACTAATTACTATGCCGGTGTTTGACACTTGAATGTCAGGTCCCTGAATGATCTTTTAGAAGCAAAATTAATAGGGTGTTTAATGATGTGAAGATAATTACGTAAACATCTCTAGCCCAGTATTATT
The DNA here is from genome assembly GCA_038373865.1 of Uloborus plumipes. Classification (NCBI taxonomy): domain Eukaryota; kingdom Metazoa; phylum Arthropoda; class Arachnida; order Araneae; family Uloboridae; genus Uloborus; species Uloborus plumipes. The sequence continues at coordinate 32,733 of JAXGGA010002755.1, read as the reverse complement.
AAATTAATGACGCAATATTTTGTTTATACAATGCACACAGTATAGGGGAATTCGCTGTTCTGTATGCAGATATGTTTGGCTAAACAAGTTGCTTCGTGCGCTTAGTAAGTATTTAGTAAGCAAAAACGTTTAAATTAAGTTTATTTTTATTTATTGTCCCAAACTACTGGAAGCTAGACACATCTTTTAAATAAAAAAATATATTTTTTTTAAATCTTTCTTCTAATTTACATTATCGACACTTTTAAGAGACCATTCTAAGCCCCTGCATTCAAGAACAAATACCTGAGTACTGTAGCGGCATGCATATATGTAGAACGTTGGCGGGGCAAAGCTGACTTTTTTTGCACTTTTGATTTTAAATAACGAACATAAAATATCAATGCACTTGAAATAAATATCAACCGGTTCTACGCATTTTGTACTTTCAATTTTCTACAAAAGTATTTTCAGTAATTTATAAATTTAAAATAAATATATAAAAAAAGAATGCATCCATCAAATGGACTCTTGTATCACAGTCGAAGCTCCGAGGACCCATCTTTACTCTCTTTACATAAAAGTAAAACTATATGGTTTCAATTTCCTGTAATCGCATTTTCTTCTTCTGTTTTGTCAAAATAACAAAATGTTAATATTTTTATGTATAACAAAATCTAATATCAATAAAATCTAATATCAATCAGAAAAGAAATGAACATAAGTTAGTCTATCTTATGTTCACTAACCCAATCTATTCTTTTTCAGGTATCTCCAAATAGCCGATAAATTTTAAAAAAGTTGTTCTTTCGTGCGACACGTATTCTTAGGTAATACAATGTTATTATAACTTGAAATATGTTAATATTTTAGCATATCGGGCATATACCATAATTTGATAACTTTTGACATTTTTAAGCCTTATTTTGATTCCGGTAGAATGCAAGGTTTTGATAGTTTCCGCAGTCTGTATTTTATCATTGTTGTTGCCGTAGCCAAATAATTAACCCATTAATCCTTCCCCCGAACTATTTGATGTGAAGCTTTCATTTCCTTTTCAAAAGACTAAAATCAACAAGTGAGTGAATCGGATCGGATATTAGATCTATTTAGGTCAAGATGCGATTTCCCATTTTGTTGGAACTCAAGCACAAGAATGCCCATTATCTGATATGTCCAATTATTACATTTTCAGCTGATACGAAGAGTTTTAACTTGTATTTACTCTAACTTTAAACACGAAGGGGAAAGGAAACTAAAATGGTTGGAAAAAAATTAAATTCAAACACTAGTATGACTGAATATTCATCATTACTGAATATTCATCAAAAAATGCATGCACATTGAAATACATTTTTTTTGAAATCTTATTACTAAAAAAATAGCATACGCATTAATAAGAATTGCATACACGTGCTTCGTGTTTTTTTTTTTTAAAAGGGAAAAAAAATCTTTCTACGACAAGAAATTTGGACCGCGCTGTAAAGATTAATTGTTACTTCGTAGCCCATAAGCAATTCATATTGATAGTTGTGTATATTAAGTGCGGTAATATTGTCTTTATCCGCAGAAATGTTTTGATCTAATATTTAAACAGAAACTGTACTGTATACTGAGTATAATGCCCCAAGAAAATTTAAGCTTTGAGTAAAACACGGGACCAAAAAATGCCTGTTATTTAAATACATACATACATTTACTTTTTTTTTGTATCCTTCAATTTTATATAATTATTGCCATTTCATTTCCAGCCTTTTTTTCTGTAAGAATGCGAAAAGAAAGGCCACATGTATAGAAAATGCTTAATTAATAAACATTTGAAAGACATATACATGTTTTTTTTAATTGAAATGTAAGCGTAGAGCTGCAAGATTCATTACATCTGCAATTCATTTATTTTAGATTTTTGGTTTGAAAAAACTTGGTCCAAGTGCAAATAAATAAATAAACAGTGCTCTTTACAAGAAATTATTATCTCGTATCCTAACAGCCGTACACACATACGTTTTTTTTCTGCTTTAAATGCATTTTTGAGCAGCTTAAAAATATGCAATACTATATGAAGAAAAAATGCAAAACTTGCAAGCAAAAGAAAAAAATACATAAATAAATAATAATTGCATTAATTAAAATACATATTTAAGGGAAACAAACTATTACAGTCGAAAACAAGGAGTAGGCAATTTTTTTGATGTACCTCCCTTTTTGCTATCAATAAATTTAAAAGAAATTAATATATTTTTTGGAATTTTAGTTAAGGTGCCGAACTATTTTCCTTGATAACAACAGAAAGTGGAATTAAATGTTCATATGATGCTCTGAATAACAGCAGAGGCTGTAGTACTGTAGAGCCAGTTGTGGTGAATATAAACATAACATAAATGAAAGCAAACTATACCCAGGTAGCACAAATAACCTTTAAACGTTTTATAAATATTTTTAAGCTGTTGTTACAACGTTAATAACCATTTTACAACCTTTAAACAAGAAGTTCTGTCAAGAACTAAACGAGCCTACTTTCCCGTACATCGGCATCGGCATTCTAGCATCTGATCATTATTCTCTTGATTATCTGAGACTAAAAATTATGTCAAACATACCTTTTTAGCACTTCAAGCTGATTTCTAAAAGCAAAATATATCATCAGATGAAATAGGCACATGAAAAGTAAATAAATGAATAAATAAAGTTTCGTCGTACCTTTTAAAAAATGTAACTGTTTCAGTTCTTCCGTAGAAAAATTCCTCAATTGTTTTCAAAAAAAAAAAATAAAAGTACAAAGTACATCAAAACACATTTTATCAAAGAAAGAAAAAAAAGAAAGAAAAAAAAAACTCGTCCGTTGATAAAATGTCTCGAATTTCACTTTTAATCCGTTGCCAGTTGTTAAATATAAATAAAGAATAAAATGCTCTCGTGAATGAAACATTTTTGTTACAAAAAAAATCGTCTGCCAAAAAAAAATAATAATAATAAATAAAATAAAACAAATGAATAAATAACAAAAAATCGTCTGCACAGTCAGTTATTTTTTTTTCTGAGACTGCATTTCCGCCATGTTTGCGGAGTCGGACTCAGAATCAGAGTCCCCACAGAAGATTATTCAGAAAAGTACTTTACAAACATTATTTATCAAAACCATTTTCTTACAAAGTTAGTTTGAAGGAAATCTGACTTTAAGTTCAGGATCAACATTCAACTTAAATTCCCTGTAGGCGCTAATGTTACATTTTTTTTCTGAACGGTTCAATATTGAAAAAAAAATGGTTCAAATCAAAAAGCGAAATGTGGGAATGAGCCTCTCCAAGATCTTTCGAACAAAAAAAGTTTATTCCATTCGGACAGTTCACTCAAACGTTATTAGGTGGCGAAAGGTAGCTTGAACGGTTCAATGTTGAAAGATAAAATGTTCAAATTGAAAATTTTTATACGGTAATGAAGTATCCTTGCTGATCCTTCCCTTGTAAGTTTGTCCAAATCGGAATGTTCATTCAAAAGTTAATAGGGGGGGGGGGGACAGACAGACCGACCGACCGACACACAAATTCCCCATCTTAATACCCTACTTTCAAATTTTTAATTTTTCGATATTCATTTTACCTTTTTATTTCTTTTTCTTTTTTTCGGACTTGGCTATATTTTTTAAGCTTGGCGATATTTTTTAGATGCATTGATCCACTTTTAATTATTTTGTCGTCTTTCTTTGATTTTTAACGGGAAAGTAGGCTAAAGAACGAAGTGTACTACTTGGGATATTACCCTACTTGTTCTGTTTTTTTAAACTAAGGATGTGTTGGAATTGTGTGTGTGGAATTAACTGTATATGGAAGACATGCTGCTGCATTTTTCTAAACAACAATGTTGGTGTATGTAATTTACATAATAGGCGTATACCCCCTCACTATGGTGTAAGTGGGCCCCCTTATAATAATGATGATTTCAAAATGAAAAGCAGTTCTGATGAAGCAATTTCTAAGATGAAATGAAAGATAATGATGCAGACCTAGAAGGAATTGATTCTTTAGCTACAAAAACTGCAAAAGCTGGTAACTATGTATTTGGGAAACTTGCATAAAAGAAAAATATAAAGTATTATGAAGTTCTAACTTTACAATATGATACAAATGAAAAAAATGCTGCTACATTTGATAGAAAGAATAGAAATAGCTACACTTTTTATTGGTTTGATGTAAGTGATGTTAGAATTATAACTGAGGATGAAATGATAATGTCTCTCCCTCAACAAACTTCAAACAGACGCTGCCATTAAGTGTTTCCATTTTTTTTCAACCTATATATTTTTTCTTATTTGACCAAAATTGATCTTAATCGACTCTATTATGTTTGTTCAACACTAATTTATATGTAAAAGCAAAAAATATGCCTAACGGCTTTTAATGAATTTCACAGACACAATTGTTTTGTATTCTGCTTTATAATTTTCTGTCATACACATTTAAATGTAAGTAGATATCTCGTTAATGGATACATTTACAAAAAAGTATTTCCTACTAAAATGTTACATACTTTATCAGGTAGGACATGCAAACCCCTTTTTTAGATATGCTCACTTTAAATATAAATAAATGAGGGGTGGCCCACTTACCCCTTCCTAGGGGTAAGTGGGCCACCCACGTCATTTTTTAAAGAATACGATAGTTAAAAACATTTAAAGCATTTTTTTAGGAAATAATGCTGAACTTGTGTTTATTAATAATGTCCAAGATAAAATAAGTCAACAAGTTTAAACTTTTTCTTGCTTTAAAGCTGTTGCATAAGGCTTTAAAAACGAACTGTTCTAAAAAGGGGGCCCACTTACCCCTAACCAACCCTATATCAAATAATTTACACTATCGGCCTGAGTACTTTTCTCATCATGTTTGCTTCGGATAATACTACCTATTTTCCAAGTTCACTAGATTATTTCTACCTGTATAGAAAGCATAAGGAAAGTAGTCCGAAAAGCCAGGAGTTATTCTCAAAGGAAGCTAAGGCGGCAAGTCAGCTGTCATTATGAGATTTATCAGTGAATACATCTTTAACTGGGATTCAATAGAAGCCTGGGATAATCGATCAGCAGGGATCTCTAGTAACTCCCCTTTCATCTTATCAAGCATTTTCCGTGTATTTTTCTGCCGGGGAAGCTGTCGTGCATTTCGGCATTGAAGCGACTTTTCACCGTTGAAACGAGAATGTTTATTCAAGCCTATTGCCAGCAAACCATAAATAATAATGCTTCTATAATATTGCTTTCCTCGCTTAAAGAAAAAAGAAAAAAAAACCTTATGAATTATATAGATTGAAAGAGATGCTTTAGTTTCTGAGCACTGCGTTATTCAGGGAATGAAACATCAATTCGTGTGCATCCGAGTTTGGTGGGGGGGGGGGGGGGGGGGAGAGAGATTGAAATTGTATTCTAGCTCTAAAATCTTTGAACTGTTCCTGTTAGTTCATGCTGTAGGTGGTATTTCAGATGATGCTTTTTTCTTGGGTGCTTAAAGAAAACTGAGAATATCCGGATAGAAATAGTACTATGAGTAGTTTACTCTATAAGCAAACCAGGGGTGTAAGAGGCAAAATGAAGCGGGCGGGTTTTCTTGGTAAAGATGTTGTTTATATTGTCGTGAATTAGTGTCGTGTTAACCACTCTCAAGACAGGGGTGTTATTGTCTCTAAAGGTTGACTTCTTTACTAACATATATAACTACACAAAAACATGTACAGCACAAAGAGATGAAATAACACCCTGAGTACTGGTTGGGAATCGATCTGACCTGTTACTTTCGAGGCGAAACTTTTACCTCTGAGCCAATAAGGTACCAAGGGAAGGGGTGCTCGCAGTAAATGAAAATAAGTATAAATTCTTTTCTTACTTTTAGTGCAGTAGTTTTGGGTGGGTGTATATAGTCATTTTATTTTAGTTATAAATTTTGAATTAATAACAGTAATTGTTAGTATATTATATAGTCGAGGAGCTACAGGATATTTCTTAAGTCTGGTAGTGAGAGAATCAATTTTAATTTTTTGCAAAACTTCTTCAGGTTTTTTCATCATTATTTTTTAATTTTGATTTTTATCAGTTTTCTCTCGCAGATATAATACCAGCAAAAATATGTAGACAATACTAACAATGTAAACTGAAACTGACGCCTGTGTAAAAAATGACTGGAGATACATAATTTTTTCAAGTATACCCCCCATAACTTTAGGTTTGAAGATATCTTGTCATTTCTAATATGGCTGATTGTACCCATGTAAGAACTTTAAAACATAATAGTCATCCCTACTTGTGAAAAATTATACTATGCTCATGCTTATTGCGAAGTTGAAAATCGTTTTTATTTACTTATCTTCTTACAATCACGAAACATGTTCAAATAAAAGTGCAATAATGTTGCAATGAAAGTTTTAGAAGAAAAAATATAAACACAAATAATACTAATTTTATTTAAAGTGATGAAAAAAGTTTATTTTTTTCAAATTTTCTTTTCTAATGCTAGACATTATAAGCACCCTGTGTAATCTAACAGAGGAAATCTCTCTATGTCGTTAGTAGAACAAAATTGGTACAGGTAAGTCTTAACAATTTAATTAGAATTTAGCTGCAGTACTACTCAGTAATTAGTTCATTAATTGCACTGAAATGCTGGGAAAGCTTTGCAAACGTTCTCCTAATTTAACTCAATTCAATTAGCTCATTTACAGTATCCATTAATTCTTACTGCTAAACGTAGATGCTGAAACAATTAGCAATTTCATGAATAAGATGATATGTTGCAATTTGGTTGTTTTGTATAAGAAATATCCAAAAAAAAAAAAACTATTATTGTCTTATATAAGACATTTTTCAAGCTACTATTGACTAAAGGCAGTTAGTTTATTTTGAATTATATGTTGTTTTTGTAATTAGCATTTATGAAACATAAAGTTCGATAACGCAAATTTAAAAAAAATATATATTTCAATGAAACACCTCAGTTGAGTGAAATCTCATTTGGAAAGTAGTGACGAAAAAAGTAAAACAACAAAATAACTATCCTGGCTGACCTTTATTCATACATGATGTAATAACTTCCTTTCTTTGTACAATATGCAAAGCATAGTACAGTGATAGTTAATTTCGAAAAATAAAATCAGTGAATTTAGAATTTTTATCAAACAGATTTGAACAGATACTCCAATGTAAATATTTTTAATGAATTTTAATATTTTATCGTTTTTTATTTAACGCTTTTCTACTCGATAGATGTATTTCTGATAATGTTCTGAAGAATTTCAAAATGTTGTCTATCGTAACGATACATTAAGCGTCGGTTAACTGAATCAGTGGTTAATTAAATCAGCCTCTTTAAGGAATCAAATTGGCAAAATAATAATAAAATACAATTCTATTTTACTTTACGTCGGGATGGAAATAGCCGCATTTTTGAATAAAACATTTTGGCTTAAAAGCTCCCGCCACTGTGCACGAGCATTTGTGTATAATAATATTAACTTAATTTCCTAAAAAATGTATCAAATAACTTTTAGGGATAAATTATCAACTAATGAAAATAACTTTAATGGTATCAAATTAGTTTCAAGTACAATTAACTGCAAAATAGTGTATACAGCACTATTATACTAAAAGTGAACAACCACTCAATTTTTATTGTATAGCATGCCTAAACTCGTGCATGACTAAAGAAGAATGACACTAAAATTTATGCAGATCAAAATATAATTGGTAAAATTCTCTCTCTTACCCTATTGTACTTTTTTTTGCCGCATGAAATATGATATTGATACAGGTTGTAATTTCAGAAAGAAACTCGTTTATTAATAACACAGTGGTAGATTTATGACGTGGATTTTTTTCGATTTAGTTAAAGGAGACAGCTCTTTTTTTCCCTTCTAATCAAGGAATAATATAAATTACTTTTCTTTACACTACTCCGTTAAAATATAGCTTTCGTGAGTAGCAAAACGTGATAAGAGAGAATGAGTTAAGAAGATCGTTAGTTGTTCTAATGAACTATCGATTATTCACTGGGATATAGAAATAGTCGAAACAGGAAATTGAATGACCCAGTGATTTATCTCGTATTCAACTGCGAAGCAGAAACTATAATGGAAAGAAAAATATAATACAATTTGATGACGCTTATTTAAAGGAATCATATTCGTAATAAAATGAAATGAAATTACATTAAAGGCAGACTAATAAAGTGCATGAATTACGTGTTTTTTATTAATGAATTGGATTGGATGCATTTTTTGCCCATAGTTCGTTTTTCTTCTCCTTTCTTTTTTTATTTGTTATTTATTATTTATTACACTTTTTTTTATTTTTCATTTTCAATAGCTGCACTTTTCGGGCCAGTTTGACAGAAAATTGAAATAAAATAATTCACTACATTATTTTTCGATGTTTCGCTGTTTTACTACTCACTTAGTATATGCCAAACATATGAGTGCCGATTTTAATGCGTACCCTAAAGTGTATACTAAAAGCATGTTCGTAAAATACTATTTAAGATTTTACCGTTTTAAGCAAGTGAATACAATATAATTTGCTGATAGTACAGTTTTATTTTTAATGACTTTTCTACGCAATTTAGGTCGTAAAGAACAAGAAACGTCCCAAATGCTATATAGAACGTAAAGGGATTGATTTCTTTCACACTAAGGCCGACTCAAGGTCTCTTTTTAATATAAAAGCAGATAATATGTAGTATTAATTATAATTAGTTAAAATGCGTGTCCTCCCTCAAGTATGCCAGTCAACTATTTCATTTCATTTACACTGCATAACATGCAGATTTTCAGGGTTCCTGGTGTCAAAACATGACAAAAATCATTAGTAAGAGTAAGTTATGTTTAGCAAAAAATTAAATGTACTCTTTAGAATTACTGAAAGAGGGTATTTTTAAAAAGGAAAATGTAAAAAAAAAAAAAAAAAATTGAAAAAAATTTTGAAGGGATTGGAACTAACGTGCTAACATGTTAGAGCTATGGCAAAGAAAAAAAAAACGGTTTTCAAACAACTTGGAGAAAACTGATAGATATTTTCTTTAGTGGAAATCTGATCAAACAAGGAGACCATTCGTAATAAATCCTTGCATTCAAAGAAGAATTGTATTTACTGAAACTTTGAAATGAAATTGTATTTTTTTTACGCGAGAATGATGTCAGTATAGTTTCGTCTTCGTACCTGCATAGGTTCGGACCAGTGGTGTACATAGCGCCCCCGCAGCCCCCGCGGTGCGGGTGGGCGCCAGAGGTATGGGGGCACACTCTGAAAAAATAACACAAAAAACTTTTTTTTCCTCCGTATTCAATGTCATTTCCAGGTGTTCCGAATGAAATCTGCATCGATACGTCACATATGATGCACAACGTAATGATTTCATCACCCCTGCCTTCTGCATACCATATGCTCCCTGTCCACCTCTAATTGAGCTCCTATGATCAAGGGCGCCTGAACTCAGTTTTTGGGAGGGGGCGAATTCAATTTAACGAATGAAACTAGAATTTTACCGAATAATAAAATAAGAGTATGCACAGTAGTTGTACAAGGCGGTAAGTTGGCGGCCTGGCTTAAGGGTGGCAACTTACTTGCTTAATATGCACTAATGCCTCAATCTGCTGAGAAGAGACGGCATTAGTATTAGTGTTTTCACGAAACTGAAGAGACATTAGGCTTTATTTTAAAAAATGCTTCCTTCCTATTCAGTCTCGAAATTTGCCAGATAATTTGAAAAAAAAAAATCCAAATAAAGAACCTTGTTGAGAAGTCACAATAACTGATTTATGCCATTTTGGATTAAAAAGGGGGACGATAACTGTGCTATTATAGCAAACTTGCTATTGCCGCCACCATGTCTGCTTTAAATATGCGATCACGGCAGACCTACAGAGCTCAAAGTCGAACTCTTTTCCTTGTCTATTCTATTCCAATATACTGACCTAATTAGCTTTAATATTGCACGCGAAATAGTCATACATTGATATTTTACTAAGTTTCCATCAAAATGAATAAAAAAAAACCGTCTGGTGCAGAGTTTCGGAAAAGGAAAAAGGAAGAAGCAGTAAAAGCTGAAAAATATCAGAAGATTAATAGTTTTTTTAAGAATAATAATGCCTATTCGATTTGTGAAGGAAATGCAAGTGCAGAAAATGATATTGCAAACACATTTTCATCTTCCGCGAACAATGAAAATCCCGCCAGTTTCGATTCAAGTAAGTCCAGTTTAAAAGATTCTAACATGAATACTGATACTGTAAATGATTTTCATGCCGCAAATAATGAAATCGCCTTCAGTTTCAATTCGAATAAGTCTAATTTATTAGATTCTAGCATAAATGCTGATATTTGTTTACATTCTGAAAATGATTTTGAAAACGCTAATGATGAATCCGCTACCAGTTTCGATTCAAATGAGTCTAATTTAGCAGATTTTAACGTAAACACTGACATTGGTTTATATTCTGAAAATGATTTTCAAAATGAAAATTTCAAAATCAAAATTTTGAACTCTGCACCAAATAGACCTTTAGGTCCATTTCCTAAATATTTTTGCCATAAATCTAAGATAGGGCATACTTATAAATCTCCGAAGTCTGTACGCTACTGGTTCGGACTAACATATGGACAACTATTTTGTCAATTTTAACTGTCTTGGGGGTTATGGATATCAAGTGCTTTTATTCTGGTATACCTTGTCATTATTCCCCAGAGCCGATTATGTAAAAAATACTTGAAAATCTACTGTTTTCTCAACTGTTCTTCCATGCCCGCCAAATTCTTTGATATGTTCTCCGTATGAATATGCAACGTATTTCTTCTTTTCAGATGACTGTAAAGATTACCAGAAAACAAAAAATAAAGCTTCTTTTATACTACATTTTGCAACTTAGTTTTAGTATGAATAAAGAATATATTTTTTAAAAATACTTTTTCTGAATTTCCTTCATGTACAAAAACTTCTGTCCTAAGTATTTTTTCGAACAAAACCAAAAGTGGAAAAAAATAATAAATAAATAAATAAATAAACAGTCGAAACATAAATTTTAAAAAATAATTTCAATAGTAGCTGTGTTTTTATTTGATGGGTAGCAACATCATATAATATTTACGAAGCCTGTTGGACACACGAAGTATATCATTTTAAATTAATCATTAAGTGGATATACTTCTCGTCAGCCTTGCAGAAATGGTTGAAAAACAGCCGAATTCGATATGCCATAATTCTAAAAGAATGCGTTTGAAATGCTCACCTTTTGTTTCTAAAAAAAATACATGTGTTATTTTTTTTACTGCATGTATTTTTTAAACCCAAATATTTGCAATTTAAAATACACTTTCTACAAATGATAAGCATTGCATTTTTTAGATAACATGCCAGTATAGTGCAAACATATGGTTTTGGATTTGGAATGTGGGACATACTAGGACAAGCAATTTAATCTGTTTACACACATTTTTAAAGTAATTTCTTTTTGTATTAATGTTGACTTTCAGCTGTTCCTCTGCTTATCCGATTGGTGGGGTAACATGTCAAAAAACGCCTCTTACTTTTAATGACGTAATTTTTATGTTTCAAAAACAGTCAACGGAAGCTTTTTTGTTGTTGTTGCTTTCAAATTTAAATATTTAAAGAATTCGTGTTATAGGTTTCAAACTTAAATTTACATCATAGAGTGAGAAATTGTTTTTGAAGAATGTCATATTACCCTATTTTCCTTTACATTATAAACTTAGAAAACATTGAGAAATGCATCTTTGCTTGTAATCTGTTCAGTTTCAATGGAACTCTAAAGCATTTTATTTTAAAATAAATTAAAATATAGAACTGGCAAAAGAATTAAAATATAGAAACTGATTTGTAAATGCAATACAGTAAAACAGAAATTTTCGAGTAACATTTTTATATGACCAGGGTATTTTATTCAACGCACATACAACACATAAGTGCAATTTTAGAACTGTATTATAATATATACATAGAATACAAGTTGAAAAAACAATACTCAATCGTAATTAATTGTACCCATTTTTCTTTCTTTCTGCTTTTTTTATAGATCTTAAAATAAATATATCGTTCGAGTCTTTAATGAGTAAAACCATCTGGTTACAAAGGAAATTAAGTAGATTCAAATAATTTGATTGAAAGCAAATCAAAGAGCACGTAAAATTAATGCTCTATCTTTAAATAGAATCAAAACGTATAATATTTTCATTGACACACTTGCTTATTATGTTGAAGAGTTACAACTGCACTAAATAATTCTTATGCGAATGAATTATGTGATGCATTTTTTCTACAAATTTTTAATCACAATATATCACTCCTTATGTGTATAAGAAATAATGAGAGTTTTTATTAACAAATTCGCATTAAAATTTCAATTTATTTCAAGGTAATTTATTTACATATGTACACTACGTGATGCTTTACCAAATAAATAAATATATAAATAAATAAAAATGCGGACAGTACAGTATCTTTTTCCTTTTATTTTGTGGTATGTACAAATGAGATTTTACAATAATGGTTTTCCAACACATTAAATACTGGACATTTTCATATGTTTCAAATAGTTCAAAAAAGCTCGTTTGATGTAGGATGAAGTGCCTATAAATTTGCATTATCTGCCAACATTTTTCGTAAAACTTTGAGAGCATTCGTTTCATGTTCTATAAAATACATTTCATGAAACTTTTAGTTCAGTAGACCACTTGTTAATATCTTGACGATTTCGTAATTCGTATGATTTCCCTGGAAGAAAAGTAACTATTTCAGACATTAAAAGCATAATAAACAATATAGTCAATATATTAGGGTTGTTCAAATGTAAAGGTACCTTGACACACTCCAGGGCCCCCGTACCTACCACAACTAGTGGTTTAACAGGGATAGGGCCCCGAAGAGCGCTCTGTTATTTTTGAATTAGAACCGAGGGTCGAGCAAACCCTTGGCCCAGCACCCCCAGAGGTATCGTTTCACTTGGAGGACTTCGTGACCACGACATTTTTAACGTCCCACAGCCACCATTAATCAAGACGGTGGATCTTTAATCGGCTGGGATCGAACCCGGGTCCCTCCGGGCACGAGTCCGCAGCCTTAACGATCGGGCCACCACGGCCCGCTATGTAAAGGTACCAAACGATACTGTGGGTCTAAATGAAGGCTTTGTTAAAAGTATTCACCATAGGCCTGAGCACAAAGATATCACTTGTTAACTAGGAGAAGGATTCCTTTTTTTCTCAGAATTACGGTGCCCGTGACGAGACCCAGACTTACACAAGGTCCTTGAGTTTGTTGTCCAAAAGAAAGAGCTTTCGTTTCAGATGCTTTTTTATAGAACTAAACATGCAGAAATCGCAGGGCAATCTGTTTGGTTAGTAGGGAGGATGGTCAAGCTGCTCCCACTTGAACTTGGCCGGTGCCGCTTGAGTAGCCGTAGGAGACGAGTGGATAGCGGAAATTCAATTTTTTCCTTGGCTTGTGTGATACAGTCTTCCCCGTACACGGTTGCCATCCAGTATTGAATATCAGTAGGTTTAACAACTTCTGCTGTTAGAAACCGAATAAAGCTGTGCCTCCATCGTCAAGTTTTTCAAACTGAATGTCATTCTGCTCTCACACGCACTTTTGCATTAACTGGGTGGCGCTCGTTATAAGAGCCTCTGATCTCTTCTGCGCATACGAGCGTTTGCGTATGCTCCGAATCACAATGGGTGCTGAAATCGTATGTCTTGCTATGTTCTCCCATAGCGGCATAATAAATTTGTTAACGGTTATATTTTTATGTTGTTTGATACCTTTTCATTTGAACACCCCTTATAGTAAGCGAGATAATTAAGCGGTGGAAAGCACTAAAGTGTGCTTAAAGGCACACAAGTTCTCCAAGTAAAAATATCTTATCTCACTTTCATAAATAGGGTATTTTGGGGAGTTTTTTTTTTCTTTCATGACTTAAAAAAATAGAATTAAATATTTTGAAAAACATTTTGAGTTAAAAGTATCAGCATACGTTCAAGATAAAGTCTTTAATAAAAAATTTAAAAATATTAGTTGTCATTATTAATTAGAAGTCAAAATAAACAAAGATAAAACATAATCGCATGGATCAACTTGCTCCGATTTTGGATTAAGGGGTCACAGTACAACGAAAATGGCCAAAAGACCAAAAAAAAAAATTATTGCTTATTTCTAAAGTAAAAGTTATTTAAAACACTCGGAAAAATAGCATTGCTCCAGCTAAATTATTTAAAAAGTTATAAGTGACTTTAGAGCATGCATGCTATGTGTTCTAATGAAAAAGCAGAACTTTAAACTGCTTTTTCTCGATGACCAGTTTTTAGTGTTTCTATGTTACTGCAAATGCTAAGAAATTTTTTCTATTAAAGATACAACTTAAAAGCAATATTTTTTTTGCACTCAGGATAATATATTTAACAAAAATGTTCATTGAATAAGCATTTCATAAATTATTAAAATTTTTAGAGCTTGTTAAACTTTGAAAAACAAAATTTCTAACATTTTTTTACATAAAAGGTCACAAAATATTTTCAAATCAATATTTAAGAAAATGAATGCACATATTTTTAGAGGTAATTCTTGTGATCATTTAGCAAAAAGAAATTTTGAAATTAGTGGAAAAAAAAGCCTATTTTTCTTTTTTTAAATTGAAATTTTTTAACATTTTTCAAATTTTTAAAAAAAGTGGGCAAAATTTTGAATGTTTGAAAATAAATTTTTGATTTTTAAATAAGTGTGGAAACAAAGATTTCGCATTTTTCACGTAAATTTAAGAAAATTGCTAGAAAGATACTGTAACCCCTTAGGTCGACAAACACTAAATATTTAAGATTTTGTTGATGAAAAAGTAGAAGCAAACGTTATTACAATTGGATTTTCCTCTTTTGAAATGGGAAGAATTATTATTATTATGCTGCGTATATTTCAATATGAACACACCAATAAGATATCAATTGCTTGACCTTATGAAACTACATTTTATTAGACAACGCAATGTTTTTTTTTTTTTTTTTTTTCAGGATTTTTTTTTTAATACTCTCATTACTTTTAATAATATATATATATATAATAAACATAAAACTCTTACATAAACGGTCACATTCAGTCTCTGATTCTCTGGCTTCTTCTCGTGGAGGGATATCATCTGTTGAATGTAAAGTGCACAATAACTCTTCATTATCCGATTCAGTACTAGAATTGCTACAAAAATGATATTTATGTCAAAAGACTCACCCAAATTCAATCTGAACTGTGCTTATAACAAGTTAAATAAGATATACATTTTTCAACTGATTAATATTTACCCGTCAGCAGCTTCTCTGCGAAATTTTTCCTCGCATAAGTCTATTCTACTTCTGTCAGGAATTTCGTAAATGTCAATGTCATAACAAGAACGCAATCCAATGCCTACAATAAATTATAACAATACATTTCTAAAATGTAATGCAAAAATATTATCAAATATTTATGCATCATACTTTTGAGAAGCATTTTAACTAATATGTCTGAAGATTTTTCTGAACTCTAAAGAAGCATAAGCAAGGCACGTGCTACGTTAGAGATTGGGGAAAAAATACATAAAATTAATTTTCAAATATAAGCTTCGTTTTAATACAAAACAGGGCAATATAACGAAATTTGGACGTGAAAATGCAGCACCAAAGAGCAAGTATATATCGTCGGAACCATGCTAAAAAATAATGTGAAAAATTGTGTTTTTCAAATTCGAATTTTAAATAATTAAACTTAAAATGATACCTTCGAACCATAGTTTTATACTTACAGATATCTATAAAAATTTAAAAAATGAAAATGACCAATCACGTCAGCCGGGAAAAAATTATATTCAGTGTTTTGATTTCCCTGAAAAGTGCCAATTTTCACATTCGTAATTTTAGCATTGTGCCGACGATATCTTTAAAGTTTCGGGATATATATCCATTTTTAATCAAGCTGTTTAAATTTTTATTTTCTCTAATAGCTCTGAAAGATGCATGCGTTTTTTTTTAACCTTTAAGTAGACTAGCTGGAAAGAAAAAAGTTTACTATCTTTCCAGGATATGCTAGACTTCAACTTTGAAAATGAACTCATGTTTGTAAATATTGCAACACCATGAAGGAATCGTCATAATTGAATGACATTTAATACACAGCTGAGTGATAGTGATACAAATAAATGATTAAACTTAGAAAGCCAACAAACTATTAAAAAAACTATTGAACTTAGTATTTTTTGCAGCCACTAAGCGCTGCAATAAGTGCTGCTACGCGACGTGGCATGGAGTCAAACAAATTTTTTATGTCTGCCGGATCAAGAGCATTCCACACTGTTTGTATGCGTACCCAAAGTTCGTCTGTAGAAGCAACAGGAAGACGATCACGAACGAGACGCTGACCAACAAAATCCCATACATGTTCAATCGGGTACATATTCGGGGAATACGCTGGCCAGGGAATAAGCTGCACCTACTGCAAAGCAAGGAATGATTGAACAGTACTAGCGACATGAGGGTGGGCATTATCATGCTGAAATACAGCTCCAGGCAAGCCTTGAAGGAAGGGGACAGCTTGGGGCTGTAAAACTTCACTGATATACCGGTTGCTATTCAGATTACCCACAATTCGTAGCAATTATGATCGCCCGTAATATTACATGGTACCCCAGAACATGACTTCAGGTGTTTGTCCACTGCGACGTTCGATAATGCACTCTGGAAGGTGGCGGTCACCGGCATAGCATCGGATGCGAATGCGGCCATCATGGTGTCACAAATTAAAGCGGGATTCGTCAGAAAACACAACATACTGTTAATCAGCATGCTAGTCCTTATGCTGATTGGCCCATTGTAGCCGCATGTGGCGATGGTTTAGCGTGAGCGAGATTCTGTATAAAGGATTTCTTACGCGCAATCCACGCTGCAGCAGACGTCTACGAATTGAAGAAGCACACTTTGAAACACCTGCAGTTGTTGACCACTGTGCTGCCAGTTGTCTGAAAGAAGCTGTACGGTGTTCATCATCCCGCGCTGACGTCACATTTCGGGGTCCACTCCCGGATTTCCGAGTTATCCAACACTCGTCCGTCCACTGCTTCCAAACACGAATCACTGTGCTGCTGTTACGCTGCACACGAGCGGTTACTTCACGATAAGACAATCCGGCTTCACGAAGGCCGATGATCCTCCCCGTTCAAACTCCGTAAGCTGTTGAAACCTCGCTCTTTTTCGTCGAAGAGGTATTAGCAACGTCTGATCTAATGTTTATCGCAAGCAGATAACCACCTATAACCATACACGTTTTGCCGCAGCCGTCTTTTTATTCGGATAATTCCATTATTCAGAGGGCGCTGTTCGGCGTATGCATGCGCTAAGCGTCTAAAATTATAATCATTTGCATATCATACCCTACTTTGAATTTGATTAAAATTTCAGCCCATTCACGCAAGTCCTTCATTTTGTTGCAATTTTCACAAATATGAGTTCAAAATGGAAGACGTTTCCCCAGAGGAAGAGTCTAAGAATTAAGCACCAAACAGAAATGCATTTAATCTACATCTGAAGCTCTAATTTGAGACTCAGAAGCTCAGAAAAAGGCAAAGAGAAAAAATTCCCATACGAGATGATTCTTGAATTTGTGCATTGTATCTGGTAGTTAACTTCATAGTCAACGTACTCGTATAACGAAAGTTTGTGTTTCGTGTTGGGTCAAAATCAAGTTTCTATCAAGGGCTATCTGTTTATTCCTACACTTTATTAAAATCATATTGAACAGTAAATATTCAGTTGTGGATGGAAAATATTTTAATAGCTGACTTTAGTGAAATCAAAGCGCCAACACTCCCTTTGCTAACAATAAATCGAGAATTGCCTTTTCACTATTATTTTTTTTAATAACTGAAGTAGTTTAATTTTCTCAAATCTAAAAAAAAAAAAAAAAAAAAAAAAAACGAACGTTAAGCTGGTAAAAATAGTTTTTGCAGACTTAGAAAAAATACGCATGCCTTTCAGAGTATTTACAGAAATAGTAATGTACGCAAGATGAATGTATATTACACATAAAATGGACCAACATTTCTTTTTGTATTGAGTTTTTCGACTTAACTCTTATAATAATGAAAGTAAAATGCTGTTTGAAATATAACTTAACAACACCTTTTGTTATTTATATCCAATAATATATATACAATTATGATTTTTAAAAAAGACGAAATATTGTTTATTTAGTAACAACATAACAATTCATCATACATCGTTCATTAGCTAACACATTTTTAAATAAACAATAAAAGCAAATGAGCAATAAAAGATTTTGCCAAATGTATTTTCGTCCATTAGCTCAGCTCTTTTGAATTGAAAAATAGGTCATTGTCATCCGGAACATGCCTATGCAGTTCTCTTGAAATTTGTGCGATGTAATGTTGCAATATTTCTTAAAATATGTATTTATTGAACTTTTTAAGTTTATTTTTTTATTTATTTATTTGTTAAATATGAGAAAATAAGTTGTCGGATTTCAGTTCTTAAGTCAATGAGCATGATACTATAAAAATAACAAAAAATATTACAGTAAGAAGCTAAAATTGCTAGTTTTACAGTTTATTACTGTGCATTTTACAGATTTAAATTAGAACCTCGGCTGCCAGTATTATACTGTAAAAAC
This sequence comes from Uloborus plumipes, assembly GCA_038373865.1. Classification (NCBI taxonomy): domain Eukaryota; kingdom Metazoa; phylum Arthropoda; class Arachnida; order Araneae; family Uloboridae; genus Uloborus; species Uloborus plumipes. The sequence continues at coordinate 14,068 of JAXGGA010002755.1, read as the reverse complement.
AACAGTTCATTTTTTGCAGTTATTATGCACGTTCTTTTCTTGTAGTGTACTATTGCAGGACAATTACTGCCCTTAACCTCGAATGAGTAGGATAAATTCATACTGTTTGAAAGAAATACATATGTCTGGTAGCCCTATATATCGGAGTTCTCACGAAATTACTCGGATTTAAAGTTACTTACTTGTTTGATGGCAGGCAGAAAAATATATAGTAGGCGTTTCATAGATTGGCTCACCTTTTTGGCACTGAAACAAAATGTTGTTCAACTTACTGTAATATTATAAATACCTAATTTATAATATGTCAAATCAATAATGTTATTTAAGTAAATATTTATTTCTAAACGTAAAAACATTTTTAGTTTAAGTGTGTTATGAGGCATTCATGACAATTGTGGTATAGTTACCGCCACATGCTTTGAGAACAGTTCGTGAAAACAACATCTATTGGAAGAAAATAAGCATTATACAAATATAGGCAAGCGTTTTAATCCGTAGCTTTGGGTTATTTTCCACATTTAGAAGGAACTTGTCTTACGTTTTATTTTTATTAATACTCCCAGTTTATTTAATTACTTCATAAATTAATTAATTTACTAGCTGCCAGGGCAGCTAGATTAGCTTCCTGCGGCATGCTGATGCATAACGTCCCCCCTCTCTAACTTTTACCTCATTCTGAAATTATATTATTTGATATAATTTAATGTTCATTCGATTTCAAGACATACCACGCACGTGGCCCGGCGTTGCACGGGCACTTCGTGCCCTGAAAGTAGTGAGAAAAAAATTTAAAGAAACTACTCCCCGCCAAGGCGGCTCGCTTACAGGCGCTTCACGCCTTTACTTTTTTCCTATATAAAAAAATCATTCGAATTATTGAGATGCTTCACGCCTTCAAGATGGTGAGGAAAGTTTCAGTAAGTTGAGGTCGCTCAAAGAAAAAAAGCAGACATAGATACTCAGTTTTTAATATAAGTAGATGGCTCTTCAACAAATAAATGTTTCAAAATATTACCAGTAGCTAGCGATAAAAATTCTACGTAAGTGGTCCGCTTATGAGTTTCGTGTTTGATTTAGTTAAGCCTTCATTCAAAATTCTCATTATCATTGTTATCACCGTTTCATAGCAACGACGGTTTGCAAGAATGGATTTCATATTTAATCATTTATTAGGCTTAATCGCTTTAAATTTGACTACTTATTAATTGATATCTTCGCTAATTAAAATCGTATAATTATATCAATTGAAACTAAAGAAGCTTGAAAAATTACCTATCTATCGGTACCTGGTTCGACTTTCAGTTCATTGGCGTTCAGGAGAAAGAAGCGTGACATAGAAAGATAGAAAGATAGTTAGAAAGAAAGATAGTTAGAAAGAAAGATAGTGAGAAAGATACTCAGTTTTTAATATAAGTAGATTTTTGTAATTATAATATCTGAACCAGCTCAATTTTTCTCTACCATTTTCATAACGTTAAAATGAAACTATATTCTAATGCGTAGATTGAAGTTTGTTTTTTGTTTTTACATTTGTTTCTTTTCATGGAATTTTAAGTGCTATAGAAAATTAATCGCAACCCCGATGAATAAGTATGTATGTTATTTAAAAAAAAAAAAAGATTTTTGACGTAATTTCAAATACAACATGTTCAAAATAAAAAAAACTGTATGTTTAAAACATATATATACGCAAGCTCTAACTAAATTGGAAAACAAGCACTTTAAAATAGCATAAATGGCCACCTGTTTCTAATGCTCTTAGAATTTAAATTTGAGTAAGCATTATTAAATAGTGAAACGTTAGAAGTAGCACAATAGCAAAATGACTTGAATCGAGGTAGAAATTTTAGCAGCGCAGTAAAACTATATGTGAATTACAATTGATAATTTTCACTGAATGCAGAAACATTAAATAAATACTTGCAAACGTGTTATTATTGTTACTGATTAACCCATTCGGGGGTACACGATCTCGAGTAGACAATGCTACCTGATTTAAGGCAGCAACTTACGGCTTCCGTTTATCTATATGCATAGCACTACAGTAGACTCTCATTTTGTACGGGTTTATTTTACTCGGATTTGGATATACGAGGTTTAATATTTGACACCTTTATTTTGTTTTACGGAATGTAGCACTGCAAACACATAAAATGTTCCTCTATTTCCAAATCCAAACCACCGGGGCAGATAGTATGTAATTAATTTCTGTTTGGAGTGCTAATAGGAGTGCTTGGGTCACTATAATTATTTTTGCTGTATATTCCAGATTCCTTCCTTAGAAGTTAACTTATTGAATTTATACATTTCAGAGCTCACTGGAAGAAGTGCTTTTAGAAGTAAAAAATAAGACAAACTGACGAGGGTACGGACAACGACAAAAAATATTTTTTTAGGAGTTTTGTCTCATTCCTTGAGAATGGTAAAAAAATCTTTCTCTCTTGTTAGTAAGGAAAGATCAGGTTACAGAAATGACGTGAGAAGCCATGGATGCGTTAATGTCCTGCAACTAACTACGGAAACAACCAAATTAATGCTTCCAAAAGACTATCATAAGCAACATTTTTTTAAAACTATGTCTATTTATGTTTTCTCTACACAGGCTGTACATACATATTGAAATAATCACAAATTAAAATTAATGTATAGTTGCCTATTACTAGCGTGAAGTACTTTCTTTATCTATGAAATTACAGCACTATCTTAACACTATTACTGAGTCCTAATTTACACGGTTTTGAAATTCGCTGAATTTTCGTTGAACGCCCTTCCCAAAAAAAAAAATAAAAATAAATCGAGTCTATACTGTAGCAGCACACGACAAAGCAGCACACGATAGATGGAAGCCCTATCTACCTACGTTTGGTTAATTTTGACTCAAACCAGAAGTTTAACAACTCCTGATTTAGCAACATCAGAAGAGTATTGGTTAGGAATTAGAACTTGGGAAACAGAGTGACCACGAGATGTTGAATGTGCCCCAGTTAACAACATGCAACCATAAAGTAGATTTTCAACTATACAGCAGATTGAAATTAAAATTTCCAATTTTAACCTGTTCAATTTACAAGACACTGTTTAAAAACATTAATTGCAACAGATTAAAATACATTAAAATAGGCTTTTTAACTACTGCTGTTTGTGAACGTTGTATATACGTTACCGGGAACTACAACTAACGAAAAGATAGTGTTCAAGAAGAAATAGCATTGATCTTGGAAATAATATTGAACTAGAAGCAAAGTGATACAAAACCTGATACATGTACTCTATAGCTTATGATTAATGCTCACCTTTCTTGGTGTACCACAGGAATAGTTCCTCGTACTACCAAAGGTACCAGTGTTAGGAACATTTCTTGTGTTTGGATGCATACTAATATTTCTCTCGTAACTTCCTCTGCCTGTTGAATAGTGAGAAGAGAAATATGCTGGCTCCTGTCTTATGTCATACGGGGTTGTCAATGCAATACTGTCTTGTTTGAGATTATGTTGTTCGCTATTTTCAGCTCCTGAAAAGAAATTTATTCTACTTTGTTTGCATTTACACACTTCAAAATTTTAGATTTAATACATGTACATACATTACACGAATGTATAACCGCAGATATCTCTTTAAATACAGTTCAGCCCGCTAAATGGAATAGCCATTTTGCCAAGAAAAATATTCTAATAAGCGGAATGTTCCTTTATCCGGGATTAAAATAATGCATTACGGCGGTTTGGTACATTGACAATGTATTATAATAAGCGGGGTATTCTTTTTATGATATTCTAATAAGCGAGTTCGACTGTATGTTAAATTGCTTTCTCGTTTAGAGGTAGCAAGAAATTTCCTTGCACAAGAGTTTACAATCATCGTTATCCTCTTTATCAATGGTAAGAAAATCCAGGGTAGTCATGGTGTAGCCATAATCACAAAATAATTCTAGGTGCAGGCATCTTTAGTATTGGGCATATATTTTACGTTGCCTTGCTTAATCACAAGACAAATTTATAAAGAATTAGGTCACACTAAGACATAGCACAACTATAAGAACTGTCGAATCTCTCTGAAATAACCCCCATAGGATCTTTTAAAAGTTTGTCTTAACCTTGCACAATCGCTGCTTATCGAAAGCACAATACACTACTAGAATATATACTACAACTAGTGTATGACAAGAAAATTATAAAAATTTATTATAGAGCCACGTATAATGTTTCTCTGATTTGTTCATGGAAACCTCATGAATAGAGTCTTAACACCGTCATCCGGCATTTTTTTACGCAGATAAAAACCTATATTCTTAGAAATATAACATATTACGTATGGCATCAAAATACAGAGGAAAAATGGGAAATATTACCATCAGGATTTCGAAGACGTGGAGCTGAACTTCTTCTTTTTGTGACTATGAGCAGTATACATATTACGACGACCAAAACTACTGAAGAACAAACAAGTGGAATAGTGATTGTTAGATGTTTGTACAATGAAGAACCCACGTCACTGTGCTCTGACGGTCGAATTGGTACTTCTGTAATTACGAGAGAATATCAGTACTTATAATAGTAATAAAATTCAACAAGTTTAAAGAGTAATTTTATAAAATAAAGAGTAAAGTAGGAGTAAAATTAAAATAAGTAGAAATACTCTGAGCGTAAATTTTAAAGTAAGAATGCAGATAAAATAAGAAACAAAATATGTTTCGATGACTTACTTCCAAAATGCAAATTCAAGAATTATGAATGTAAATAAAGGAGAACATTCTTAAAAAGCGAAAACATGAACTTTAGTTTAACTTGGGATTTAATTCAACTACATGTCAGCGGTAAATTGCATAGTTATTTCTGGAGTCGTTCAGATATGATTTGTCCTGCATGACAGCTGAGTTTCAAGCCAATAATAATGTATAAGTTTTAAATTGCCATTGATATATAAGATATAAGCCGTTAATTGAAGAAAATTAAGCCTCACAAGTCACAAGTAATTGCATTTCTGAGGCAAGTTCAACTACTTAAAACAATTAAAATATGCTAAAATAATTAAATCGTAAGAAGTTATTTTTTAGTTTATAAATAAAACAAACACTTTAAATTAAGTTTTTTTTAGATTATTTATTTGTGTGTGTGTGTTGTGTATATTTGTACAACAGCAGAAAATTTACCTTTTGACGCAAATAAGCAGGGATGTTGGTTCAAACGTGCTTTTTCCCCACTAAAAATTAAAACTGTTTTAAGACTCAACTCAACATCAAATCCAGGCCAGCCATTTAGGGGGGAAGGTTAGGAAGATCAATTGCCCCCCCCCCAGGATGACCCCCAATGTATTTACATATAAGAGCTTTGTTGTTTTCCGGTGAAATTGTATTGTGCCCTTTGTCCCGCCCCCTGGATAAATTTGAAATGACGGGTCTTATTTCACTATTATCTTAAAATAAATTGCATTGATATTTTGGTATATTTCTAAATAAAAATATTTATTATTTAAAACTGAAGCAAAAAAATATGAATTTAAATATTTTATCAAACCTTAGTAAAAAAAAATAAAAATAAAACACTATAGAATTTTCATTTTATTTCATGTATTTATTTAGCTTTTCCTTCATTGAATACGAATCTTTATTTTACAGTAATTAATTATATAACTAACAGTTATCTAGATAGATACGGCACCAACTAAGCAGTAGAAAATACTAAAAAAAGAAGAAGAAAGCATCGTTCTCTTACCTCCTGTAGCTGTCAACGTAGCAAAAACATATTCGGCGTCTGTCGATCCAGCATCATTCCGAGCTGTCATCAGGAGAGAGTACCAAGTTCCTGGAATCAAATCAGCAAGTGTCACAACCTGCTGTTCTGGGTTAATATTGTTGCTAACAAGCTTCCATTCCTGAAATCCGCTCAGTTTATATTGTATGATGAAGAATCGCATGGGGCATCCACCACTGTGCCACGCGCTGAGGTTGATTGTGGCTGTAGTTGAGTTTACTGATAATAGATGTCTCTTGTCTGGAGCTAAAGGCGCTATAAGAAATTACGGAAAAATTTGCTGTATATAGGAATGTAAATATATGCTTTCCCAAAGCCCATAATAAAATGCTGCATATACACACAAGTAATCTTATTTTTCATCCGTATGAGTAATTCTTTATTGCATTCATTTTGCTACGTTTTACAAACATGACATTCTTTTGGGTCAAAAAAGCAGAAACCATGTTTTATATAAGGCTTTTGTAAGCGTAAAGTTTTTATTAGAATGCTCTAAACCCAATGACACTTTTCACAATTTTTCGTTTAACTGAACACTCTGCCAACATTACATCAAGTCAAGTACTAGTGTGTTTTTTAGTGAAATGTTACCATTTTTTTTTTGCAAGACCTATATTCAGTTTTTTTTTAATGTTTAAGTTACAATAGATTATGAAATAACAATGTTTGAAATATTGATTAGCTAATGAGTCATTCCATTTTAAATGGGGTGCGCATCACCATTTTTGATTTTGATGAAAATTTGCATGTTCATTCCTTTTATTTCCCAATCTCAAAAAAACAGTTATTTTATTTTAGAAAATTTACCCTTTGATATGTAGTCCATTTTTGTTGTTGGCAACAGTAAAAATGGGGCATTTTGATGCTTTGTCTTATGAACTATAACTTTCTTTCTATTAAAGATTTTGAGCTCAAACATAGCTCATTGGAAAGCTAAGAAAATGATCTTTTTATATATGATATCAATAAATTTCAGACTTAAAAAAAATACTTAGTTTTTCCAGGGCAAAGTTTGCGACGAAAATCTCATTTTTTACTACTTTTGAAAATTAAAAAACCCATGAAGGGTTTAGAATAACAAATCCTATGTTTTATCATATATTCATATGCATTTTTACTTATTATAGAAAAAATTGGCTTGTTACTCCGCCCCCATTATGAGATATGCCCCCCCCCCTAAAGTTACAAAATTTAAAAAAAAATCCAGTTTTCAAAGCTAAAAAAATGCATGTGGGGGAGAAGGTAAAAAATTTTTACTTAAGGAATCTTAAGTACTTTTTACCAGCTTTCTAATGAAATTAAAGTTGATTTGTTATTCAAAGACGCTTGGCAGATACAGTCGAACCTGTTTATTTCGAAAACCTCTCGATGTCGAAGTTTTTCGATTTCCCTGCTTTTACAGTATAAATTTCATGTTTTTTCTCATGTTTTTCTCGAACGAAAACATCTATATCTCGAATTTTCACACCTCTCATTTTTGAATTTCATCTCCCGCCACCTTTATGAATGGTATAACTTGGAGACAAAATCATCTTCTGCACAATCATTCAGACTATGTTCGTACTTAAAGGTACATGTATTAACTTGCTACCGATATAGTCATCACAATTAGTAAAACTTGGACTCACAACATAACGTACAGTAAAATATTCAACAGTATCAATACAAAACAATCTATTAAATATTTGACTTTGTTCCAATTGCTTGTTTTTGTAAATTTCATCAGAATCTCTGCATCTCGAAACCTCCGTATCTCGAATTTTTCTTCTATCCCGTGAAATTCGAGATAGACAGGTTTGACTGTATAAGGGTCTGAATTTTCAAAAACTTGCACAGAAACAACACAATTATTTTCATTATTTTTATTATTTTTATTTAAATGCAACAATATATATACCTTATTATTTGCTTTAAATGCTAAGAAAAGACTAAGAAGAGATGGAAGTAATTTATTTAAACTTGCCACTTAAAAAAAAAAAAAAAAAAAAAAAAATCCACTCTGCTTTTAAACCAAAGTCCTCTTCATGGCGGCTCAAGTAAATGAAGTTCTTTCTATTTTTGCATTGTGCAGCAAACCCACTTGGAAAATGGGTTAAATTTGAAACTAAAGGGTGTTCCGCTTTCCGTTTCCTAACAAGGACATTTTGAAAACCATGGAATGTGGTAGTTCTGCATCCAAATAATCACTTACAAAAACTTTCAGCTTGAACACATCCATACGTTTGCCAATAAACAACAAAAGAATGAAGTGTTGATTAAACTCCCGACCAATGATAGGTCTGAATATTTCTGTTGTAGGTGGAAAACAAATGTTTACAAATCAGACAAATTTAGTGATATTCTAGGTCCCGGGTGTTAAAAATATTAAATTGCTTTATTAAAGTTTAAATAAATTACTTCATAACTCTTCTTAGTCTTTTCTTAGCATTTAAAGCAAAGAACAAGGTATATATTACTACATTTAAATGAAAAAAAGATTAACAAGAAGTTCTGTCAAGAACTAAATGAGCCTACTTTCCCGTACATCGGCATCGGCATTCTAGCATCTGATAAATATTCTCTTGTTTATCTGAGACTGAAAATACTGTTCAACTTACCTCTTTATAACGTCAAACAAAAAAAGGAAAAAATACAAAGGAAATCAAAACACATTTTATCACAAAATTTTTATTAAAAAAATAAAAAAAAAAAAAACGTCTCCATAGTCAGTCATTTTTTTTTCTGAGCCTGCATTTCCGCCATGTTTGCAGAGTCGGAGTCGGAATCAGTGTCCTCACAGCAAATTATTCAGAATAGTACTCTGCATACATTATTTATCAAAACCATTTTCTTACAATGTTAGTTTGAAGGAAATCCGCCTTTAAGTTCAGGATCCACATTCAACTTAAATTTCCCCGTAGGCACTAATTTTAAGTTTTTTTAGAATGGTTCAACATTGAACGAAAAATGTTCAAATCAAAAAGCGAGCTATGGGAACGAGCCTCTCCGAAATCTTTCGAAAAAAAAAAAAAAAAAAAAAAAAAAGGTTATTCAATTCGGACGATTCACTTAAAAGTTATTAGGTGGAGAAAGGTTGCTTGAACGGTTCAATGTTGAACGAAAAAATGTTCAAATTGAAAAATTAAATACGGTAATGAAGTATCCTTGCTGAGATCCTTCGAACAAAAAAGTTGTTTAAACCGGACTGTTCACTCAAAAGTTATTATGGGTGACAGCTTGTTTGAACGGTTCAATGTTGAACGAAAAATTGTTCAGATCGGAAATGTAAATACGGGAATGAAGTATCCTTGATAAGATCTTTCGAATTTGTTTGCTCAAATCGGACTATCCACTAAAAAGTTAGTATCTCGGGACAGGCTGTTTGAACAGTTCAAAGTTAAACCAAAAATTTTTAAAATCGAAAAATCAAATATGGGAATGAGCTGTACTCACCGAGATCTTTCCAACAAAACAAGGTTTGTTCAAATCGGAATGTTGATTCAAAAGTTATTAGGGGGGGGGCAGACATACCGACCTACCGACCGACAGACAAATTCCCCATCTCAGTACCCTACTATCCAATTTTTAAATTTTCGATATTTATTTTACTTTTTTATTTCTTTTTGACTTTTTTTTTTTTTTTTTGAACTTGGCAATATTTTTTAGATGCATTAAGCCACTTTTAATGCTTTCTTTGTCTTTCTTTTATTTTTAACTAGAAAGTAGGCAAACAATAATGAAAATAATTGTGATGTTTCTGTGCAATATTTTGAAAATTCAGACCTTTATATCTGCCAAGCTCCTTTGAATAACCAATCAACTTCATTTCATTAGACAGCTGGTAAAAATTACTTAAGGTATCATAAGTAAAATTATTTTTACCTTCTCCCCACACAGGCATTTTTTTAGCGCTGAAAACTGGATTTTTTTTGACATTTTGCAACTTTAGGGGGGCATATCTCATTAAGGGGGCGGAGTAACAAGCCTTTTTTTATATAATAAGTAACCCTGCATATGGATATATGATAAAACATAGGGCTTGTTATTCTAAACCCTTCATGGGTTTTTTAATTTTCAAAAGTAGTAAAAAATAAGATTTTTTTCGCAAACTTTGACCTGGAAAAACTAAGTATTTTTTTAAGTCTGAAATTTACTGATATCATATCTAAAAAGATCATTTTCTTAGCTTTCCAATGAGCTATGTTTGAGCTCAAAATCTTTAATAGAAAGTTATAGCTCATAAGACAAATCATCTGGGAGATAAGATCTTGGAAATAAAAGGAATGCACATGCAAGTTTTCATCAAAATCAACAAGAAGTTCTGTCAAGAACTAAACGAGCCTACTTTCCCGTACATCGACATCGGCATTCTAGCATCTGATCAATATTCTCTTGATTATCTGAGACTGAAAATTATGTCAAACATACTTTTTTCGCACTTAAAGCTGGTTTCTAAAAGCAAAATATACCACTCTCATTCGATGAGATAGTATTTTTTTTAAGTCTGAAATTTATTGATATCATATATAAAAATATCTTTTTCTTAGCTTTCCAATGAGCTATGCTTGAGCTCTGATAGCTCATAAGACAAAGCATCAAAGTGCCCCATTTTTGCTGTTGCCAACAACAAAAATTACCTATATATCAAAAGGTAATTTTTTCTAAAATAAAACAACTATTTTTTTGAGGTCTGAGAAATAAAAGGAATGCACATGCAAATTTTCATCAAAATCAAAAATGGTGATGCGCACCCCATTTGTTGATTTAAAATGGAATGACTCTAATGTAAGCAAATATAAATAAAGGGTAGTTAAGAAAGGTAAATGGAAGAGTTTAATCGTTAATAATGTTTTAGCCTTTATTACTGAATACAAGGAGGTATAATTAATAGATAGGTAATAAAATATATATGGAATTAAAATTTGCAAATGGTGATATGTATAGAATCAACAAGAAGTTCTGTCAAGAACTAAACGAGCCTACTTTCCCGTACATCGACATCGGCATTCTAGCATCTGATCATTATTCTCTTGATTATCTGAGACTAAAAATTATGTCAAACATACCTTTTAGCACTTAAAGTTGATTTCTAAAAACAAAATATACCCCTCTCATCAGATGAAATAGACACATAAAAAGTAAATAAATGAATAAATAAAGTTTTGTCGCACCTTTTAAAGAATGTAACTGCTACAGTTCTTCCCGTAGAAAAATTCCTCAATTGTTTTCAAAAACAAATTAAAAGTACAAAGTACATCAAAACACATTTTATCAAAGAAAGAAAAAAAAAAAAAAAAAAAACTCGTCCGTTGATAAAATGTCTCGAATTTCACTTTTAATCCGTTGCCAGTTGTTAAATATAAATAAAGAATAAAATACTCCCGTGAATGAAACTATTTTTGTTACAAAAAAATCGTCTGCCAAAAAAAAAATAATAATAAATAAAATAAAACAAATGAATAAATAAACAAAAAATCGTCTGCACAGTCAGTCATTTTTTTTTCTGAGCCTGCATTTCCGCCATGTTTGCGGAGTCGGAGTCGGAATCAGAGTCCTCACAGAAGATTATTCAGAAAAGTACTTTACAAACATTGCTTATCAAAACCATTTTCTTGCAAACTTAGTTTGAAGGAAATCCGACTTTAAGTTCAGGATCAACATTCAACTTCAATTCCCCGTAGGCGCTAATGTTAAATTTTTTTTCTGAACGGTTCAACATTGAACGAAAAATGGTAAATAATGGTAAAAAATTAATAATAAATGGTTAAAAACTAAATATGGGAATGAGCTGTACTCGCCGAGATCTTTCCAACAAAAAAAAAAAAAAAAAAAATATTTAAATCGAACTGTTTACTCAAAAGTTATTAGGGGTGACAGCTTGCTCGTGCGGTTCAATGTTGAACGAAAAATTGTTCAAATCGAAAATGTAAATACGGGAATGAAATATCCTTGATAAGATCTTTCGAACAAAAAAAAGTTTGTTCAAATCGGACTGTTCACTCAAAAGTTAGCATCGCGGGACAGGTTATTTGAACGGTTCAAAGTTGAACCAAAAATTGTTCAAATCGAAAAATCAAATGTGGGAATGAGCTGTACTCGCCGAGATCTTTCCAACAAAAAAAAGTTTGTCCAAATCGGAATGTTCATTCAAAAGTTATTAGGGAGGGATAGACAGACCGACAGACCGACCGACCGACCGACCGACCGACACACAAATTCCCCATCTCAATACCCTACTTTCAAATTTTTAATTTTTCGATACTCATTTTACTTTTTTATTTTTTTAACTTGGCGATATTTTTTGGACTTGGCGATATTTTTTAGATGCATTAAGCTAATTTTAATACTTTTTTCGTCTTTCTTTTATTTTTAACGGGAAAGTAGGCTAAAAAGTATCAGTTTCCGCAAGTATATTTTTGGGAAAATTTTTAGATTCATTATAAAAATTAGCCAAAAATATTTTATCATTTTTGCAGTACACCGATAATGCCGTTTACAGGAATTGTTTTTCACTGTATCTGTCAGGAAGAATGCACATGTAACATTTAGGAAGCAATAACAATAGTTTGCTAGAATGTTAATCAGGTAAAAGCATCTGCATCAAAAATTAATAAGCATAATAATCATCAACAGCAATAAGAAAATAAAATAAACATGAATTATATCTGTAAGTAACAATATAGATTTAAAGTTCAGTCATACTTTTTTAAATATCCTTCATGAAGAACACATAAATGACGAGGGACACGTTGAGCATAAGTAATTAAGAACCTGGGGACCGAGCCCACTCGGTTAAAAAAAAAGCGGTTTGTAAACTCGTGTTTTATTCTAAAATGCGAAGTACTTTTTTAGATAAACTTGAAAAGCATTTTTAAGCCTTTTGTTGCAATTACGCATTTAAAACAGCCGTAATTTGTTTTAAAAAACACAACCTTATTTAACATTTTGGAAGCGAAAATGGGACACCGGTGTCCCACTGAACGGAAAACCGATTTCCCATGAATATTTTACCTTTTACGCAGAACGGGACACAACTGTTCTGTGCTGTATTACATAACCAGAAAATTATTAAAATGCTAAATATTTTACTCTTATTTTACCGTAAATTAATGCAGAGTAATGAACAAAGTATGAAAAATACGTTGATAAAAATTCTGCGTCAAAGGGTTAATCCATGCCCACCGTAAAATCACACCCCATTTCATTTCATTTGGCGCCGAAGGCGCGGGAGGGGTTGATGAGAATATATGCAGAGTCCAGTACACATTTAGTCCAGTTGGTTTTGACTTTCACTTCACTTGACACTCCAAGGTTCCCCCCGTACATACCACAACTCGTGGTTTAACCGGGATGGGGCCTCGAAGAGCGCTCTGTTCATTTTTGAACAGACCCAAGGACCGAGCAGACCCTTGGCCCAGCATCCCCCTGAGGTATCGTTTCATTTAAAGGATTTTATGACCACGAACATTTTTAACGTCCCCCAGCCACCATTTATGAAGACTGTGGATCTTTGATCAACTGGGCTTCCTCTATATTAGGGTGAGTCAAAAAAATCGATTTTTTTATTTCGAAATCGCATTACCTCTCAAAAGTTGTGGTTTAGTATCCACAACTTGGGAAAAATAAGAAAAAACTTCTAAGTTGACGTCTTCGGTTCGCGCATGAGGCTCAAAGTTGGAAAAAATATGTTAAAAATGGAAATTTTCAAAAAGAAAAAAGAAAAAAAAACTGTAACTTTTTGTAATGCAAATACCATAAGCTGTAAATATTTTGTGCATTTTTAATCTAAAAAAATATTTTATAGCTTTTACATACGATCTTTAGTTTGCACACCAGCCTTAAATTGGGCTAAAATCGCCTACAATGTCAAATTTCGAAAATATTGATTTTTTTTATTTCGAAATCGCATTACCTCTCAAAAGTTGTGGTTTGGTATCCAAAATTTAGGAAAAATAAATAAAAAATCTAAGTTGACTACTTCGGTTCGCGCATGAGGCTCAAAGTTGGAAAATATATGCTTAAAATGGAAATTTTCAAAAAATAATTTGAAAAAAAAGTATTTTTTTTTCTATCGAAACTGCTTTAAATTGTTAGTAGATAACATAAGTTGAACCCAAAAAATTATATATAACTTTTAGAAGATACATTCTGTTTGTGCATAAGGCTCAAGATATGAAAAAAAAATGTCAAAAACTGAACCAGAACGCACTATGTCGGCGCTGTGCCGGTATATTTTTGTTCTACAGCCGACTTTTCTAAACATTACACATATTCTAGGAGACAGTTCAAAGTCCCTGCAGTCTGCACTCCCCTTGGGTTTTCATTATAGTAGATCGCCC
>JAXGGA010002754.1:72500-115345 GCA_038373865.1 Uloborus plumipes | reverse complement strand
TCACATCCTTCATCCTTATCCTTACCTCAACCCCTTACTCCCCAAACCCATACTCAAAACTTACTCACCCCAAAAAACCACAACCCCCACCACCCCCCCCCCCCATCCACCCACCAACCCCCACACACCCCCCATACAACACATCATTTTCCCACCCACCCAAATTCCCTCTAACCCTACAATCAATACTAACCACCCCCCCCCCCCCCCCCCCCACACCCCCCCCCCCACCCACCCACCCACCCACCCACCCACACCAATTCCCCCAAATATACCCCTAAATTTCCAATACCCTACCTAACTACCCCACCCATAATCCAAACCAAAATCCCCTACCACCCAATAACCACTAACCCCCCACTCCCTTCCCCACCACAAAACCCCACCCCTACCACCCACCACCCCCAACAAAACCCCACCCAACATATACCCACCACTACCTACTATCCTTACCCCCCCTCCAACTTCCCCTAAAAAACCATACAATCCCACCCCACAAATCCCACAACCCATCCTCCCCCCCACCAAGAAACTCTTTAACCAGGTCCCATTTATATCCATCCCCTAGAAAAAAAAAACTGGAAAAATCCTGGAAGAAAAAAAAATCAGCCCCAGAAAAAATATTTTGTTCAATTTTCCACTTGTTTCGGAAACTAAAAAATTCTAATGGAATAACTTTGTAATAACAAATGAATTTTTTTTTATTGTTCTTCTCGCTGAAGGAAAATTTTCTACATGAACTTAACACACATCAAGTTGTATATGCACAATGTGAAAAATTAGTTTATTTAAAAGCTTTTTTTCATGAAAGCATTTAAAAAAATTCCTATATATTTTCTTTTTGATACAGTGGCCGCCACTTTCATGAATCCACGTTTGTTTTGAACAGTTTCCATTCAAAAAAAGCAGCTAATTTAATAAAGCTGGATTTTATTTTGTTTTTGGCGATTTGATTAATTAACGCGGCTGATTCGATTAACCACTGATTCAATTTCTAGCCGCTGTATAGTTATGTGCAACTTAAAGGACAATATTTTCTAATTACAATTGTTTAATGAATTTTCACAATAAAGCGTTTACAGGCTAAAGCGACTGAATCGAAACCTCGTGATTCGGCCAGGACAAAATTTCGTTCCATCTCTACAGAACATTTCACGCATCATTTCATTATAATATTGTTATAAAGCACTGCAACAAATAAAAACAGAACACTTTATTTTAGTTAAAATTCTGACGTACTAACCTTCAAAATTTTCTGTGAATTGGATGAGGCCCCACTCTTCTACATAGTCTGTGGAGTTACGACAAAAACAGCCGAAATATTTCACTTCCGGATACCAGTGTGAAATTTGGTACAGAGTTTAGGTACATATATAAGAACAAAAAACCGCCGGGAGACACTTAATCAGGGGTCATGAACTCCCGTGATGACGTCATCAAGATGGCCGCTTTTACAGGTAATACGTTCGTTTAATTGCTTAAAACTCCATCATAGATTAAAATATTGCAAAACTCAAATGTATCATCTGAAAGCTCTTTAAAAGAGCTATTTAGAAATATTTAATTTTTCTTTCTGAGGTCAAGGGCCCACCTGTAATGACGTCATCAAAATGGCCGCTTTTACAGGTAAATACGTTTGTTTAACTCCCCCTAAAACTCCATCATAGATTCAAATATTGCAAAACTCAACTATATCATCTGAAAGCTCTTTAAAAGAGCTACTTAAAAAGATTTAATTTTTCTTTTTAAGGTTAAAGGCCCACCTGTGATGACGTCATCAAAATGGCCGCTTTTACAAGTAAATACGTTCGTTTAACTGCTTAAAACTCCATCATAGATTCAAATATTGCAAAACTCAAATATATCATCTGAAAGCTCTTTAAAAGAGCTATTTAGAAAGATTTAATTTTTCTTTCTGAGGTCAAGGTCCTACCTGTACTGACGTCTTCAAAATGGCCGCTTTTACAGGTAAATACGTTTGTTTAACTCCTCATAAAACTCCATCATAGATTCAAATATTGCAAAACTCAAATACATCATTTAAAAGCTCTTTAAAAGAGCTATCTAGAAAGATTTAATTTTCTTTCTAAGGTCAAGGGCCCACCTGTGATGACGTCATTTGAGGCCATTTTGATGACGTCATTACAGGTGGGACCTTGACCTCAGAAAGAAAAATTAAAGCTTTCTAAATAGCTCTTTTAAAGAGCTTTCAGATGATATATTTGAGTTTTGCAATAATTGAATCTATGATGGAGTTTTAGGGGGAGTTAAACAAACGTATTTACCTGTAAAAGCGGCCATTTTGATGACGTCATCACAGGTGGGCCCTTAAAATTAGAAAGAAAAATTAAATCTTTCTAGATAGCTCTTTTAAAGAGCTTTTAGATGATGTATTTGAGTTTTGCAATATTTGAATCTATGATGGAGTTTTAGGGGGAGTTAAACAAACGTATTTACCTATAAAAGCGGCCATTTTGATGACGTCATCACAGGTGGGCCCTTGACCTTAGAAAGAAAAAAAAATCTTTCTAAATAACTCTTTTAAAGAGTTTTCAGATGATGTATTTGAGTTTTGAAATATTTGAATCTACGATGGAGTTTTAAGCAGTTAAACGTACGTATTTACCTGCAAAAGCGACCATTTTGTGACGTCATAACAGGTGAACCCTTGACCTTAGAAAGAAAAATTAAATCTTTATAAATAGATCTTTTAAAGCGCTTTCAGATGATATAGTTGAGTTTTGAAATATTTAAATATATGATGGAGTTTTAGGGGGAGTTAAACAAACGTATTTACCTGTAAAAGCGGCCATTTTGATGACGTCATTACAGGTGGGCCCTTGACCTCAGAAAGAAAAATTAATTTTTTCTAAATAGCTCTTTTAAAGGGCTTTCAGATGATATATTTGAGTTTTGCAATATTTGAATCTATGATGGAGTTTTAAGGTTAGTTAAACAAACGTAGGATGACGTCATCACAGGTGGGCCTTTAACCTTAAAAAGAAAAATTAAATCTTTTTAAGTAGCTCTTTTAAAGAGCTTTCAGATGATATAGTTGAGTTTTGCAATATTTGAATCTATGATGGAGTTTTAGGGGGAGTTAAACAAACGTATTTACCTGTAAAAGTGGCCATTTTGATGACGTCATTACAGGTGAGAACTTGACCTCAGAAAGAAAAATTAAATCTTTCGAAATAGCTCTTTTAAAGAGCTTTCAGATGATATATTTGAGTTTTGCAATATTTCAATCTATGATGGAGTTTTAAGCAGTTAAACGAACGTATTTACCTGTAAAAGCGGCCATTTTGATGACGTCATCACGGAATGACCTTGACATCCGATCAAGTGTCTCCCGGCATTTTTTTGTCCTCCTATGTGAATTTAAGCACCACATAAAATTTCAGACTGGTATCCGGAAGTGAAATATGTTTGCACTAACTCCACGGACTAAAAAGCGTTTTAACAAACCCGTCCATTGTTGCATTGTGTACTTGCGCGAAGTCACGACTCACAAGGGATCACATTGCAGCTAACAAATAATTGTCACCATTCGAGCGCAAAAAATAGTTCCCTACATTATATTAAATGAAATATTACTGAGAGGAACAATTCGCCGAAAAGTGCAACAGATGAAATAGAATATGAATTAATTTAATCACCCCGCTTAAATAAAATAATTTAACTCGTAAAAAAGTTATTATGTTAGTATAAGGGGAACCAAGTAAAAAGATGGAAGTGTTCACATTTGAAACAAAGCGGTGTCATAAATTTTGAAACTATGATATACTCATTGCCAGTACACATTTTTTCTCATTGATATAGAAATAAGAGTGTATTTACAATAAAAATAGGAAAAATAATTTCAATGATACAAAATTAAGTGAACTTACGTTTAAATTTTCAACGGATCCTTCTAAGTTATATATCGCGTTCTGTGCAACTTTCACTTGTCCGCCATCTTGATTCAATGTTTATGTATTCTTCCGCAGTCAGGACAAAATGACGGTGAAAATTACAAGAAGTAGTTCCTCACATTTTATCTGATAAAATATTACTGGAAAGAGCAATTCGTTCGAAATAGCAGCAGATGAAATGTAATATGAATAATTTCAGTTACCCCGCTAAAATTAAGTTCATTTAACAGATTTAAAGTGATTTGACTCAAATTTGAGCATTTAAATTTTAGATTTGAAAACATTGGTTCTTAGATTTGAAACAAGAAGATTCGTATTTGAAATAAAAGCATTCACGAAAATTTGAAAGCATAAAAGTACTCATTTTTGACTGTTTCAGTTTTTACAGTGTTCCCCGCCCCCGTACATACCACAACTCGCTTTTTAACTGGGATGGGGCCCTGAAGAGCGCTCTGTTCATTTTTGAAAAAGGCGCAAGGACCGAATAAATCCTTGGCCCAGCACACCCCAGAGGTTTCGTTTCACTTGGAGGATTTTGTGACCACGAACATTTTTAACGTCCCCCAGCAACCATTAATGAAGACGGTGGATCTTTGATCGGCGGCTATATGATCGACCCGAGACCCTCCGGTTACGAGTCCGAAGACTTACCGATTGGACTACCATGGCCTCAGACCCCTATATAGACGAGCCGACGCATCAAGATTACCATTTTGGATCCAGCGCGTGTGTGAGGATTGTCTTTTCTGGCCAGTTGTCGCTTTTTGGTAACTTTTTACGTAAATTTAACAAAGCTTGGTAATGTCCCGAAACTTTACTCTGGTAACCCTAATTCCTCAACAATGAAAAATGAAAGTGAAAGTTAATGAGTTGGATCCAAAGTGGTGAAACTTAAGCTTGATGCGTCGGCCTGTCTATATAGCTGCTCTACCGCGGCCCATACCCATACCCAATTTTAACTTTATTTTGATCGATCTCTTTTAAATTTCAAAAACAATAACAATTCTAACGTGTTGCCAAAAATTATTTGCCAAATACCATAAAAATATAAATTTACGCTGATGTGATCAAATATGAAATCCATTGTTAACACGTGGTTGCTATGAAACAGTAACAATAAGAGTAATCATAAAGAAAATGGCGTAGTAAGAAATCTTCTCAAACTTTTAATGAATCCTATCTGTAACTCCGAACTGTTCGACCGTAGCGCTTCAAAACCGACGCCAATCGATTCCTCATGGCCAAAAACCCCAGACCCCCAAGTTTACCGGAGTTTATTAATTCTGGGGCGATTTTCGACTTGGCAACCATCTCTCGTATTATAGTATAGGATTAAAAAAGCAGTTCAACAAATTATGCACATTTGTAAAACCTAGAAACGCTCAGCATTGAAAAAAAGGTGCAATACTTAATACACCTTCAAGCGCGTACTGCTTTCTAAAGAAAAAAAAGAGAAAATAGAATTCCGTGAAAAAGAGGGACCGGCAGAGAAATTTAAACCGGCCGTCCGGCCGACTGAAAAAAAAATAATAATAACGCCACAAGTTTTAAAATTTAGACCAGCCAACCGACAGACTAAAAAAAAACGACATAAGTTGGAAAATTAGACCGGCCGTCCGGCCGACTAAAAAAATAAAAAAAATACTCCACAAGTTGTAAAATTTAGACCGGCCGAAACACAGGCGGCCCACCGGGAAAATGCCCGGCTGCCCGCCGGCCCCATCCGCCCCTGCTACAGACCATCAAGGACTACTGTGCGACAAAAGGGTGGGAAAAACTTAGGCTCATATCGTTAGCTCAAAACAATAATCGCCACAGCTTTTAATATAAATTCTCAAATTAATCTATTTATTGAATTCTTTTATTTTTAGTTTTCGTAATTTTAACAAAAAATGCATTCCATTAACACCAAATGATATTGTAATAGGATATTTTTACTTTGCCTTGATTATATTGCTTTATTATAATAGAAATCACATACAATAAATAAACTATCCAACATTAGCTAAAGTGTTCAAATCTGTTCCCAGGAATCATCACAACTCAGCCATGCTTTTTTTTTTTTTCTTTTCTCTTCTTTTTTTTTAAAGAATTTAAATGTGAGTAAAGAAACTTTGAATCTTGTTTTTTTTTCCGTTCTTTATTTTTTCTAATCATTTCCTTTCAGAAAAGACATTTTTCTGCTGTTAATATCTATTCACGTCTATCACGCTGCTCTGTAACTCCTCGAGAACATGTTGAACATGACCCTTAATAATATTCAATCAAGTCTCAATGACTTAAAGCATTATAAACTCAATGTACCTTTATGTTTGTTTTCATTCAATCCAAAATTCTTGAAAAGAGGATAGGAACTGCTTATAAGTAGACAACAAGTAGACAACAACATTAAAAGTAGACAACAAGTACATTTGGGTTGGAAATTGGTTGACTGGAAGGAAACAAAGAGTAGTTGTAAGGGGAAATTTTTCTAATTGGAGTGAGGTTCTGAGTGGGGTTCCTCAGGGATCAGTTTTAGGGCCCCTTTTGTTTATCATTTTTATGAATGATATTCACGAGAATATTTCGGGAAACATGAATTGTTTTGCTGATGACGTCAAACTTATGAGGATTGTAGATAATGAGGAACAAGTAAACCAGCTGCAAGAGGATTTGGATCACATTACTAAGTGGGCAGATAAGTGGGGTATGGCAGTAAATGTTGGGAAATGTCAAGTTCTACATTTAGGTCATGGAAACAAAGGTACAAACTATTATCTACAGGGCTCAGCTGGAAGTCGGGCAGAAAGTGTTGTCGATCTGGGAGTTTTAATTAATCAGGACTTCAAATTTAGTCAGCAGTGCAGTGTAGCAAGTAACAAAGCCAACAGAATGCTGGGGTTTATCAATAAATCTATTTCAAACAAATCTAAAAAGGTTCTTCTGCCCCTGTATAGAAGTTTGGTGAGACCTCATTTGGAGTATGCTATTCAGTTTTGGTCTTCACATCTTAAGAAAGACATTAATTTACTGGAAAGGGTTCAAAGGCGGGCTTCAAGGATAGTAAATGGGCTTACAGATTTAGATTATGGTTCCAGGCTTAGAATGCTTAAGATGTACAGTCTTGAGCAAAGGAGAGTCAGAGGGGACATGATCCAGTTGTTTAAATTTATCAAAATGAATGATGTTGATGGGCTAAATTTTTGTTTGGAAAGCAGGACAAGGGGACACTGTTTTAAGCTATTTAAGTCTCAGGCAAACCTAGAGGTGAGGAAAAATTACTATTTCAGTAGGGTTGTGAGTACCTGGAACAGCTTACCGGAGGAGGTTGTTACGAGTAAGGGAGTTGATAACTTTAAGAGGGCCTTGGATATTTATTGGGGATTGTAATATTCGACTAGGACCAGCCTAGTTGGGCCTAGAGCCTGTTGCTGGTCGTCATCTTTTGTATTTGTATTTGTATAACTAGAACTACCAATAACTCTAAGCTTTTAGCTGGTCCCTTGGGACTTCGAGTTATCAAGACTTGACTGTATTTAAGATGTTAATTTGCATCTTAAGAAAGTTAATCTTTATTTTTTGGAATTTAAATAAATTTTCAGTTAATTATTTCAAAAATAAAAGTTTATTAATTTATGTTTTTAGTGAACATTTTTAGAATATTTTTTTATAATAATAATAATATATGGGTCATTTTGCGAAAATGGTCCAAATCAGTCCCGATACTTCAGAATTTTGATAATCAATTTTAATATTTACCACCAATTAATTGGATTTTTACTTCCTTTTACGTAGTATAGGAAGTATTTTGATCGCGAAAAAAAAAATCACTCAAATTTGAGTCTAAATTTTGATTTTGCTCACCCCCGAACCCCAAAGCAGAATACTTAGTGATGTTCTGCGACGCAAAATTATTTGCCCAAAATTGCTCTGCAAGATAGATTTATACATTATATATTTACCGTCAAAATGTTACCAAAAAGTGTTTTCTTATTTTTACATATAACGTACTGCAATTTAGAATTTAATGAAACGCAACCAAATTGAAATATATATATATATATATATATATATATATATATATATATATATATATATATATATATATATATATATATGAAGGGCCAGAGGGAAAAAAGATGAAAGTCACTTTTTCGTCAATTTTGAGATATTAGCGCTATCTAGGGGCTATGAAGGACTAGTATCATCTGGTAGAGCAACAAGGGGGAAAAAAGATGAGAAGCGACCGAAATGAGTATGAAAACTCGAAAAACTACATAAGGAGCTACGAGAAATCAAACTTTGTTCTTCGTTTTTCTCGAAATCGCTCTTTGTAGTCTGTGGGCCAAGTGCAAATATCGTTCAGGTTCGTTTACCAATCTTAGGGACTACGAGAACTTGCTTGAAATCTATTAATATTGATGTACTCAATCGAAAAGTCCAATGTTCCCAAGCGGAACTTGTCTCATTAAGTTTTAATTAGTAATTGAAACACGAACTCTTTTCCTTGGCCTGCTCACTCTTTCACTAGAGACGTTGTCCCTAGGTGGCGCTATTGCACAAAATATTTGCAATCTAAAATTTTAATAAACAGTTTTTCAACCATAATTTTACTTTTTTACTCGATTTTACATTTCAAAATATATTAATACGTTTTGAATCACTCAATTTTTTCGCTGTGTGACTTAATATCGAATCAAAATCGAACATTGTATCAATCCGCCAGGCGTTTCAGATATTCTCATTCTTTATTTTTGATCAAAGAGCGCCAGTTCGCGCGGTTTCGTTTCGCGTCGCTGTCTTTTATGGCTTGATATCCCCTTTTGGCGATGTTTCACAAAGAGCAACTTTTAGTGGAACGACATTGTTGTATACCGTATTTTTTGCATAAATTTAAGATTAATTAAAATTGGGGGATTTAATTTAAAATTGGGTGTGTCTTACACGGCGAAAAATACGGTAATACTGCGTTTTTTACGCTGCTATTTTGAATAACGTTTGATTTTTCAAAATTTTAATTAAATCTTATAAAATTGAGTGTTTATTGTTTTTGCTACATAACTTGCAGTCGTGAAAGGAGTTAGTGTAGGAGATATAGAGATTAAATAAGAACCAGTTTAGACATTTTTTGTTGCTGCTTTATTTCTAGAACATAAATTAACTATTACTGTTTTTCAGAAAACCAATACTTATAAAATCACAGGCCCGTCATTTGGGGGAAGGGGGGAGTCAATTCCTCTCTTTCCCGGCTTTGAAAAATCAATTTACATGTAAGCGGGCGTGGTTTTTGTCATTTTTGGTGCAATTTACATTGTGTATGCAGTGTTTGCCCCCGCTCCCCTGGAAAAATTTGAAATAGCTTGTGTAAATACATATAGGATATATAAGCAAGGGCGGATACAAGGGAGGGGCGATGGGGGCGATCGCCCCTCCCTTGAGGACTTTTTGATGATATTAAGAGAAAGGGTGAAGATTCGGAGCTCTCATCTGGAAATTTTTCGAAATGGAAGACCAAAGCATTTGTAACCAACATGTGTTAACAAGGGTGCATGGAGAAAAAAATGGGCAAGTAAGAAAAAAAAACTCAATCGCCCCTCCTTTGGAACATTTCTGGATCCGCCCTTGTATATGAGGGACTGATTTATTACCACGAATAAGTAAGATTTGAACGACGTCAATCGTCGCCAAATATGATTCGTGACTTTTTCCGTCAATTTTGAGCTTTTAAAAGTAATGCATATTGTATGATGTGCTTTAATAAATGTAATTTAAAATTTTAAATGAAACCATTAAGATCATGACAGGACCTATAGTCTGTGGGCCAAGCACCGATATCGTTCAAGTTCGTTTACCAATTTTAGGGACTACGGGAACTTACTTGAAATCAACTAATAGTGATGTACTCAATCGAAAAATTCAATGTTCCCAAGCAGACCTTGTCTCATTAAGTTTTAATTAGTAACTGAAATAGGGACTATATTCCTTAGCCTGTTGGCTCATTCACAACAAAAATTGTCTCTAGGTGGCGCTGTTTGCACAAAATATTTGCAATTTAAAATTTCAATAAACAGGTTTTCTACCCTAGTTTTTCTTTTTCATACGATTTTATGTTGCAAAATATGTTAATAAGTCATAATATACTTACTTCACGTCTTTTGTGATTCAGTTACTAAGAAAATCACAAAAATGCATCAATCCACATTTCCGCTTGTTCTTAATCTCGTTGTTTCGTTAATGGCCCTATATAATCCAGTCAATGAATACATTATAGAATGCATGGAATATGCGAGAGTATTTAACTACAGAATATTGTTAGGGGTAGTTAGTAAGTTAATATACTGAAAGTCCCCGACCCTGGGGGGTGAGCTAAAGGTGGGGGGAGGGGGAAGCAAATTTTGGGTTTTTCGAAAAATCGCGGAAATGGTGGGAAAAATTGGTTTGAAATAAAACTTCAAGCTAAACAAACTTCGTATAACAGTGTTTCTACACATATTTGTTGAATTTTCAATAATTTTCCAGGTGTATATTGTGAAAAAACGAGAAATTTCGGAAAAACTCTATTTTTGTCAAGCAACGTTGAATGGTTCTATTTTAAAAAGGGAGACAGCTTGATTACGAAAATGCACGATAGCAGCATTTCCGATATTATTTTATTTTTATAGAAATGATAAGGAAGAGAAAAAAAAACACCAACACAAATCAACGCCTCAAATATACGAATGTAACGAAAAACAAAACAAAACAAAACAAAGAAAAATCCCTTCTCATTCCTTATCTCTCTTATCACAATCACCCCCTGTTTCATAAAATCGGTTGAGACCTGACGCATGCGCGAATTCGAGGAAGGTCGCCGAAAAGAATATCAAATAGTATCTATATATCCATCTATATGTACATATAAATATATAGGCAGAGACAGACACATATATATGATATTTAACGTAATTATCCGCCCCTAGAATTCCATTTTCGCATATTTTGCCATCTATCTTTAATGGCCTGTAAAAAACTAATGAGAATGAGACAATATTTTTTCGGGAACATTGTGTTTTTTTCATCTGTAGACTCTAAGGATTCAGAAAAATATCACATTTCGTAGTCCCCGAAGTTGGCAAACGAAACCATGTTTCTAAGCATCTTTTCTGCCTTCGGCCCACAGACTATAGACATTTCATCTTCCCGTCAGCTTACACACGGGGCTCCTGCAGATGATGTAACTTAGTCACCGCTAAACACATGGTTTTCATTTATATGCATGTTAAGTTGAGGGGGGTGGGTCACAAATGAATAACGCTACGAGAAAAGGTGATCGAATATTGCGATAAAAGATAATAAATTTTCAAATAGAGACAGAAGAAGCTTGATTAAAAACAGAAAATAGTGAGCAACTCCAGGTCTACATCAATCAGGTTCAGTTACAGTACGGCAGTAACAGCATAGCTACTTAAAAGAAGTTTCACTGCTCTGCTTGATGCTGAAAGCCACGCCTCCAAAACTGGTTCACGGAGCACGTTGCATAACAAAACGAAAACTGTGGAAAGTTTAGAGTTCGCGAGATTCAGCAAGGGAAGAGATAAATCAAATATATTTACAGCATTGATGTTAAAATGCGTGGATGGATTGGTATAATGATTGCTATTTATGAATTTGATTGTTTTTAAACATTGAGAAAACAAATTTCTTATAAATTAAAAACTGAAGAAGTCATTAAATTTCCTTTCCGTCCCGAGCTCCGTCTCGCCAATTTCGCCAAGACGGAAATCCGTCTTGAGACGGAAGGTCTTGCATCCATGCCCACCGGTTTTTCCACGCCCCCTGCGTATGAGCCAAGTGCAGCTAGTTTCGAGCATCAAACGAACTTTTCTACTTTTCAACTTTTCTACCAGGCGAATTAATGACGTCACGCCCTAGAGTGACTACTACAGCCTGAAAAACTGGTTTGAACCACACAATGAAAGCCATAGTTTTGGATCGGGAAGTATTTTTTTTTCTTTGGTCAACCGGTGGCGATCGGCCCCGATATTTCTGGTCGCCATTGAAAATTTTTGGTAGCCAGCTGGCGAGTGGCGACCGCTAGTCTGCACCTATATTCTGTGGCCAAAATGTGAAAGCCCGTAGAACTTTAAACGAAGCCTGCGCCCCTCGATTCTCTCAACAGGAAGAGTTAATAGTTTTAAACATCATTTGAATAACTAATATGCACTGCAATTTTCGTCTCTGAAGTTCTGCGGCCAAAATGTGAAAGATCGCGAAACTTCAAGCGAGTACCCCCCCCCCCCTCCCGCGATTCTCTCACGAGGAAAAAATGTTTTCAACATTGTCGAATACCTAATTTGTACTGCAAGTTTCGTCACTGAAGTTCTGCGGATAAAATGTGTAGGCCCGCAGAATTTCAAACGAAACCCGTTTTTCCGCGATTCTTTAACACGGAAGAATTAATTGTTTAAAACATAATTTGAATAACTATAGTTTGTACTGCAAGTTTCGTCACTGAAGTTCTGTGGATAAAATGTGTAGGCCCCCCGCAGAACTTCAAACGAATCCCACTCCCCGCGACTCTTTAACGCAGAAGAATTAATTGTTTTAAACATAATTTGAAAAACTATTTGTACTACACGCTTCGTCACTGAAGTTCTGCGGCCAAAATGTGAAAGCCCGAAGAATTTCTAGCGAAGCTTGCGTCCCCGTGATCCCCTCATGAGGAAACATGGTTTTAAACATAACTGAATATCTAATACATGCTACGAAGTGTCGTCACTGAAGTTCTGCGGATAAAATGTGAAGACCTTCAAAACGTCAATTGAAAATCTGCGCCCCTGCGACTCTCTTGCAAAAAAATTGTTTCAAACATAATTTGAAAAACTGATTTGTGTACTTACCGCAAGCTTCGTCACTTAAGATCTGCGGCCAAAATGTGAAGGCTTGCAGAATTTCAGACTAAGTTTGCGTTCGATTTTCATGCGGGAAAAAAATAATCGTTGGAAACATTATTTGAATAACGAATGTGTACTGCAAGTTTCTTAGCTAAAGTTCTGTTGCCCAAATAAGAAGGACTGCAGAACTTCAAACGAAGCCTGCGCAAGAGTCATCACCAAGGCCATAGCCAGGATTTTTTTTCGGGGGGGGGGGAGGTTCGAAGTGAAGAAAGTTTGTTTGAAAAAAAAAATAAATAATGCAACTTTTATGACGCAATGGGAGCAAAGGCTGTTTGTACGGAAGGGGGGGGGGGGCAAGGGGGCACCTGCTCCCCTTCACTTCCGAAAGTAAAGGGGCCCTGCCCTTCACTTTTTAGAGCGAAAAATTAACGGTCGGTTATTTACTGGGTGGATTGATTTATTTCATGAAAATTAAAAACTGAAAATAACACAAAAATGTTTTTTTTTCCTCATCTTATTTCACAAGAAAGGAACTTTGAATTGCAAAGAGGATATCTACAGTAAAATCCATCCTGCATTTCAGACTGTATTAAAGTTTTTGGAGGTCATTTGTTAAAATCCAATAATATAGGCAAATTTTACAGAAAAAACAACAACTTTAGGGTGCCGCCCTAAGCTCCTCACAAACTTCTTTTGATCCCCCAATTTCTTGGTGCACCAGCCACCTATGATTGGGAGTATGTTGGACTAACAGGAAGGAGAGCGAAGTTGAGGTAATGGACAAGATGTTAATCAATAGGCTTTTGGGAAGAAGGAAAGGAGTCTTTCTCCTCTCCTGCATTATTTTTCAAATAAATTTATCAGAATTTATGACGACATCATGTTTTTAAAAATTGAAGAAAAGATAATAAAAGAAACTCTGCGATTTGGTGACCTTCTCTGCGACTTGGTGACGTGGGATCCGTGGGACCGAAGGAAGGAACATAAAGGAGTGCGACGATAAATTGCTATGTGCTATAGGGGTCGAGAAATATAGTACAAAACACTTCGCACCCAGAAAACAAAGAATGCATTTTCGTTAACTCATCACCTCTCCATTGATAATAACAATAACTGATTTAAACATCTGTATCTGTTTTTACTGTGATCAATGTGTTAAGAGATAGAAGCTTTTAAAAAATCTTATACTTTTTGCTAATTTGTTAGCAGTAAGCCCAAAAGGGGACCACACTTGTTTTGTTGCGTAAAGGAGAGGATCTTCTGTCTCTTTCCATGATAAATAAATCTCAACGACAAGTGAAGTAAATTTTGTTATCCCGTTAAAGATTATAGACCAGCAGGAGAGACGGAATAATTTAAGTTTTAAGTTGAAAAGATAGAAAAAAACTCCTTTGGCGAAATAGTGCGCAGAAACTATGGGTCATTCCATGTCAAGTGTCCCAAACTTCGAGAAAATCCCCACTCGACCCCCTCCGATTTTAATG
This sequence comes from Uloborus plumipes, assembly GCA_038373865.1. Classification (NCBI taxonomy): domain Eukaryota; kingdom Metazoa; phylum Arthropoda; class Arachnida; order Araneae; family Uloboridae; genus Uloborus; species Uloborus plumipes. Next base: position 101,092 of record JAXGGA010002754.1, on the reverse strand, counting down.
AAAATTTTTTTGGATGTACATATAAAACTTACATGAAACCATACGAAATTATAGCTCTATAAGCCATATGGTTTAGACAATAAAAATTATTTTAGAAAGGCCTCTTTTTCGTGTCTTGAAAAAAAATCACCAAATCGTCGAGTTTGTGCTTTTATTGCTCGCGATCTAAGACGATTATCAGGCTCAAATTTGGTGATTCTAATCACTGTTTATGGTAGAATAGCCTACTTGTGTAACAGAAGCTCCACGCACTGTAGATTTTTTGCAGTTTGCTGCCAAAGTTGGTAAAAAATCGTATTTTGGCAAATTTGACCACACGTTATCAGCTTGTATCTGCTGAGAGAATGACTTTCTAAAGCTAATTCTTTCCTCGTTTGTAACATGATAGTTCGTCCGAAAGGTGTGCAAGTGGCATCTCGATAGCTCAAATAATTGCTGAATTATGCGAGTTGAAATTCCAGTCAAATTTCTTTTTTCTCAATTTTGTCTCAATTTCAAAGGGCAATATCTCGCAAGGATCATCTTGAATTTCAATTTTCTTTACATTATTGGAAAGAACACACTTTTCTTAACTAAAAAACGTTATTTTTATTTTTGAGACAAACCAGTTTCAAGGGGATATTGCAGATCAAAAATGTGTACGTCATTCAACGTGAAATTAAAGAAAAAAAGACATTTGACCTCAAAAGTTGATGTCAATTTGTTCTATTAAAATTTGGAGCTATTGTTTTTATGTTCTGATAAAAAAAAACTTTTTTAGATATTTTCGAACTTTAGTTTTTGTGTGCGCATCCGTAAAAACTCAAAAAATGGAAAAAAATAAAGTTTCGTTTTTAACAGAAATAATTATCTTCTTATCGCTGCTATAAGAGCCTGAGTCTTTTCCAATGTATTATTTTTAAGCTCTTGAAACAGAATTTCGGATAATATGTCACTTGGCAAGGTGTCATTAATATTTTAAATTCATAAAAAGTATTGTTTCCTTTTTCAAAAAAAAAAATAAATAAAAACAATTAATAAAAGATATAAATAATAAATTAAACAGTTAATATGGTGTGTACGTGATAAAAAATATGTATAATAGGACTGCAGAGCTATTTTTCTAAAAAGCGATAACGAAAGTTTTCGATAGAGTTGAATATTGCAATTATTTCCACCGTGTAAATAAATGATAACAATAGTAATTGAACATATGATAAGTAGTAATTGAAAATCGATTCTTTATACTGCCGAGGATGTGTCTTTCAGCCTGTGATTGCAATTTGCCCATAAACAAAAATGATGAAAAATGGGAAAATGCTTTTTATGACCTTGAAACATTAATGACCTATAACCTTGCCAAGTGACATATCATCCGAAATTCTGTTTCAAGAGCTTAAAAATAACACATAGAGAGACTCAAGCTCTTATAGCAGCGATAAGAAGATAATTATTTTTGTTAAAAACGAAACTTTTTTTTTTTTTTTTTGCCTTTTCTTGAGTTTTTATGAATGCGCACTCAAACACTTAAGTTCAAAAATATCTAAAAAAGGGTTTTTTCATCAGAACATAAGCACAATAGCTCCTGCAAATAATAATAGAACAAATTGACATCAACTTTTGAGGTCTATGTCTTTTTTTCTTTGATTTCAAAAGGTTGCGTCCGTTCGTCCACGTTGAATGACGTACACATTTTTGATCTACAATATCCCCTTGAAACTGGTTTGTCTCAAAAATAAAAATAACGTTTTTTAGTTAAGAAAAGTGTGTTCTTTCCAATGATGTAAAGAAAATTGAAATTTAAGATGACCCTTGCTAGGTATTGCCCTTTAAAATTGATACAAAATTGAGAAAAAAGAAATTTGACTGGAATTTCAACTCGCATAATTCATCAATTATTTGAGCTATCGAGATGCCATTAGCACACCTTTCGGACGAACTATCAGGCTACAAACGAGGAAAGAATTAGCTTCAGAAAGTCATTCTCTCAGCAGATACAAGCTGATAAGGTATGGTCAAAATTTGCCAAAATACGATTTTTTACCAACTTTGGCAGCAAATTGCAAAAAAATCTACAGTGCATGGAGCTTCTGTTACACAAGTAGGCTATTCTACCCTAAACAGTGATCAGAATCACCAAATTTGAGTCTGATAATCGTCTTAGGTCGCGAGCAATAAAAGCACAAACTTGACGATTTGGACAGTTCTTTCAAGACACGAAAAAGAGGCCTTTCTAAAATAATTTTTACTGGCTGAACCATAAGGCTTATGGAGCTATAATTTGGTATGGTTTCATGCAAGTCTTATACATACATCCAAAAAAAATTTCATCAAAATCGGAGGGGGTCGAGTGGGGACGCCTCGTACACTTGACATAGAATGACCTCTATTCAAGTTTATTCAAAGGATTTTTTTTATTTTTATTATTCTAATTTTTCTTTATATCATCAAAAACCTCAGACCCGTCACAACTTCGGGGGGGGGGGGGGTACCTCCGACCATCAAACCTTGAATTTTTTTTTTTTTTTTCTTCTTTTTTAGTTGAATACTTTTTAAAAACTTTTGAGGTTTGAAAATTTCGGGGGGGGGGGGTTCTGACCCCCTGACCCCCCCGCTGGCTACGGCCTTGGTCATCACTGAAGTTCTGCGGAAAAATAGGAAGGTCCTCAGAAGCTCAAGCCAAGTCGTCCGCACGTCTGCTGTGGTCTATATGGCACTGCTATATAAGTCGACAGCACGATAAGTCGATAAGCAGGCCATTACGGCGCCGAACATTATTGCCTGCTGCTCTGCGAGACATGGGCTACGAGCGAAACGTTTTTTTTTTTTGCTTTCGAACGATAACTTTTTTTTTTTTTTTTTTTTTTGCGCGCGTTTTCGAACTATAACGTTTTTTTTTTTTTTTGGTTGCTCAATTTTGAATACAATTGTTCTGTAGCCCCGATGTCTGTTCTGCGACGTACGTCGCCGATTTAGCAGTATTCTGCTTTCGGGGTTTAACCTTTTTTTAAAGGTTGCTGCATGATATATTGTTTTACATGATGTTCAAATTGAAAAATTTTAAATCCCAGAATGAAAAGTAATATATTGTTGATATGTACCATATATTTCAAACTAGTGATTTTTTTTAATTTTAATGATGGTTATTTAGTATCAGAGCATGAAATGATTCTTCAGTTATTTCATCACTAAGCCAAGAGAAGAAAAACAACAATAACTAATTATTTTTTTTTTCAGTAGACCAACTATCATTTAGTACTTTTAAGTCAATCACTGCACTGTAATTTGAGCACTCTCTTATGCATATCTTTGTAGACAGTTTGGCTACTATCTAAAACAAAATCCATTACAATCATGAGTACGCATTGATATTTTTAGTGAAGAATTGCAATTTCTATGTAACTAAATTTGAATCAGACGCATAAAATTAATGTTTGTTTAAATACAAATTTGAATGTTCGCACTCAATAAATAAGTTTTAACTTTCTTTTTTTAATTAATAAAATGCTTCTTTTGTAGATTTTATTTTGATTTTCAAACTTACTCAAAAAGTAAAATTTAACAAAAATTTTGTTTGATACTAGAGGGTTTTAGACGGGACGGTTTAAACAAGGGTTCAAACTGGTTTTTACCATAGTGTCCAAAACCTTGCCAACACTGATTCGAAGTGTCACTCGCATATTTTTTCTGAATAGGGGTAAATATTACATTCTTAAATGGTCATGTTTTATGAAAAAAAAATCAAAAGAATATGAAACTTTGAACTCTTTTTTTCTTTAATTTTGACATTTTTTTGCATTGTATTTGACTAAAAGTAGATGTGTGATTTAAAATTATGTATACATATTAACGCAGGGACCACGCGAACTTGAATTTTTTTTATAAGGAAAAAATCTCGATTAACCAAATGAAACTTCAAATTTAACTGGATAATAGAACAAGAGTGTGTACCTGTACTAGAGATGTAAAATTTCCGGAAATTTTGAAGTGATGAAAAAAAAACGTTTTCTTTCCTGTTTTTTTCCGGAAAAATTGGAAAAAATGAAGAATTGACTTTTTTATAATTAAAAAGAGTGTTTTTTAATAGTTTTGTTTTTCTTGGACCATTTAAAAGGTTAATCATTAGAAATATATGCAATCAACACATATTATTTTTCCTGATGGCAGAAATACGCATAATTAGGTAGGTTTTAATAGGAAAAAAATAGCCTTTCTGTTTTATGACTCAAAGCTTTATTGGTCAAACCCCACAAATGAATCATATCGTTATTTCACTGTTAATATTGGATAAAGTGTGTCTATAATAAGTAGATACTTTCAAACATCAAAATATTGCATTCTCCCTTGCAATATAACCACCCTATCTAAAAATGAAAACTATTGAGTTCTGGTTTTTCCCCACCCAATCTAAATCCAAATAAAACTTAAATGACTTTTTTTTAAACCTTTCTAATAGAAAACTATGAACTGCGTAATGGTTACTAAACCTGAACAAAATTTAAACTGGAGTTTCAACTTACTGCACTGCCTTGCTAAGCACAATAGTCGTACCCCAACTTTTCAACAAAACCAAAGTTATTAACCAGAGGTTGCTCTCTGTTTTGTATGTGTTATTAATAAAATGTTTTGTAGTTATTTGTGATTGAAAACTTTTTTTTTAATCTGCTGAATAAAAAGTCATCACAACAAAACATATAGAGGCGCAGCTCTTTAAAATGCAGTATCTCAGTTTGAGCTCAATTGCAGATTCTACTATGTGCTTAGCAAGCACGGCAATATACATTTAGTTCGCATAGTCAGCGGAAACCTCATTCTGTGGCTGAAGTTATGCTTATTTATTTCATGAAGAAGTAAAATTAATTCTTCACCAAAAAGGACGTTGGTTTTGTTAAAGAAGTTTCTGTGTAGAGTTGTGTTGAGAGAGTTTTAATAGTTGATAGCGTTGAATTCTGCTTGGAATTTGTTAATAAAGGTTAAGTGTACTTACTTTAATATATACTAGCTTTATGCCCGGCGTTGCCCGGGTGCGTATTAATATAAAACTTTAGCTTCTAAAAAATTCTAATAAAAATTTAACGCAAAACTTGTTCATAAACAACGTTCTTAGTTTCACCTTCAGGCGCAAGAATAAATAAATTTAGTCTTGATGTAGTAGTTCTCTCTTGTTGTTCTTTTAAACAAAACTGACGCTGACTCACTGTCTCCGATTGTCTTGATCTAGTTGCTCTATCTCTCAGATCTCTTAGACGATACTCACGCTGCTCATTGCATCTCTAATGTGCACTGTCGCTAGTCTTTTATTTCTCTCCTCAGGACTCTCATTTTCACGTTTTTCAGCCGTTTTTTTGCCTTAGGATGAACTTGTCCTATTGCTTTCCGTTTCTTCGGAGGCATTTTTGCAGAGTGGTAGCTTACAATTCAAAAATTTATGTTTTTCTTAATCGTTGTTTCCGAGCCTCGAGGTAGAAAGGTTGATAAATCAGAAATAAATTACTTTCTCGCTTTAAAGGTTTATCTCTATCAGTCGAAAAAAAAAAAAAAAGCTGTTTAATTGTTTTTGACTTATTTCATGCTAAAATGAAATAGGTAAGCCTTGAAATGAAAATTCATTGTTTTAATTTTAATCTTTGTTGGAAAAATGCTAATATTTAAATACCATAAATTTTATCAATTTATAACCTAAAGGCTCTTGTCGATTAAAAAAATAGGCCTAATAATAGGCTAGATTCCTATATAAAAGGGTCATTTTTGACAAAAAACTTGAATTTGAGCTTTTTAGATTTTTTAAAATTTCAAGACCCCGCCTATGAGAATTCTAGGGCAGCAAGGAACCTCTGTGTCAAGTTTGATGAAAATCTGACGCAAACTGGATTTGTATAGAGAACAAGTATACATACACTCATTTTTATATATATAGATATATTTTTAATTTTATTTAGTTATTTATTTTACGTTTTGTGCTACTTTAAATACACAGAACGTTAATAATTATTATCGTAGTACGATTTGAACTCTGAATTGTAAGACATATAAAAATCTTTGAAAGATATGTAAACTATTTAAATTAAGTTATTAAATTTTTTGTAAATATGCTGTCATAATGTTAGTAATATTGCATATTAATATAAAATTTTAGAAAATATCTAAATACCAAAAGGAAATTAACAATTTTTAACAGAAAATTGATAAATCTGATACAAAATTAAATATGTATGTGACAGTTTATTTTATACATAAACAAAGTAGAGGAAGTACAAAAGAAAATCAGTTAAAAAGTGAGGTAATGCATTTTGTATGAAAGAATTCATATTAATAAATGAACATTTTTGTGCATAAGCACTTATCAATAATGAAATAATTTTACCCTTCAGTGGCGATATGTAATTTTTATAAGAAATAATTTATGTACTTTTAATATCAAAAATACACTAATAGCAGGCCAATTATAAATCTGTTGTGTTTACAAAAGTTGGAATTTAATCAGAATTATTTTTTTACCTAATTGAGTAGTGGTTTACTTATTACAAAATATTAAAATGTGTTTTTAACATAAATTTCTGTACTTATTTAATTTACTATTGCTTTAACATTTTCAATTAAAAATTGTGCAGTCCTAGAGTAGAGAATGTAATGTTTATAAAATGGCCAATATTCAAGTACTATTTCCTTAAAAACTGGATAAATTTTATTTATCTTTTTTTTCTGCTTTCTAACCTGAAAATTATCGGGGAGTATGACCAGAAATTGAACATTTTAGCACAATTTCAGTATCCAAATTTCATAATTATCCTAAAAAACTAGTATTTTGTACACGATTTAAAAAAAATGCTCTTTGATACCTGCAATGTAATTAAATAAAGAAAAAAAAACAAAAATAATGGCTATATGCTTTTGCATCAAGATGTGTAGGGGATTTAAATTAAAAACAAAAATGCAGGATTCAATAAATTTACGCTTCTAACAATTATACAAACAAAAGATTTTCTAGTCATTTCTTTCTCAAAAATTAAATGGAAAAATTCAATTTTTCCGGAATGGAAATAAACCTCCTCGGAAAAAAACGAAAAAAAAAAAAACGGTTTTTTTCCGACCATTTTCATCTCTAACCTGTACACTTCCAAAAATGTAATGAGGAAGCCATAAGGCATTTAAAAAAATTCAATGTTGCAATGTTTTTCCACGAATGCAGAATAAGAATATTTTTAGGAGGCCGAGATGACCTCCCTTCAGGGTTTCCCTAATCTCTACTAATAATAAAGCTGAAGGTGGTTCTGTCTGTCTGTCTGTCTGTCTGTCTGTCTGTCTGTCTGTCTGTCTGTCTGTCTGTCTGTCTGTCTGTCTGTCTGTCTGTCACGCGCGTAGCGCCAAAACCGTTCGGTCGATTTTCATGCCACTTGGCACAAAATTAGTTCGTAGCATGTAGTTTTGCACCTCGAAGCGATTTTTCGAACATTCCATTTCGTTCTTTTTCTATTCGAATTCTTAGAGGAAATTCGATAAAATAGGGAAGAAATATTTCATACACATTTTCAAGTCTTATGTCATTCGAAAGCTTGAAATTTTCTGCACAAAATGACGTTTTTTCGAAGTTTCTACGATCATCAGGAGAGCTGTAACAATTGTTTTTAGAATCCCGAAATTCAAGGCTTACCTTCAGTAAAGCAAGCCAAACGATTCTAAAATGGCTTTGCTCGCGAATAAAATTTGTTTGAAAATAGAGATGAAATGAATTATTTTATCAACGGAAATCAACTTTTCATGTTGTTACCATGGTTACGTTTTTATTTCGTTCTTTTTCCCTTAATAATTTTAAAAATGTATTTGTTTTTGTAACAATCCAAACTCCAAGCCTTATTAAAATTAGTCAAATGAAATATTAAAAACCGTGATAAGATGGCACCTGTCAATCAAATGAGAAATCGAGTCCTTTCCTTAAAATACAGGATACCATTCTAAATTTATCGTCTGCAAAACATATTTTACTTCATTATTAATTTATTTCAATATTAATTGCAGCAAATGGCTTGAGTGAACGAATTTAGCTTTTAATTTATCGTTTGCTGGTTGATCTTTGTCGATGTTTATTGTTTTTATTATCATTGTGAAGAATAATGCACGAAATTTCTATGACTAATACTTAAAATTTTTAGGATCAGTTGAGTTTAAAAGAAAAAATTGCTCCAAATATACTTTTGCAATGTGATTATTTATTGTTGGACTGTAATTTGCAGCAATTATTGAATATCATTATTATATATTATCATTATTATAAATATATCATTATTTATTGCATTTAATAAATAATGAAAGACAATATTAAAAATTATTTTTTTGGCGACTTTTTTACAATTTGGCATTCAATTCTATTTCAGTATATTTACTTCTATCTTATTGCGATATTGCAACGTTCTTTCTAAAGTATGTCATTTCGGAAAATGTATTATTTTGTTTTTGAAATTAGGAAAGAAAACTTTCTTCTTCTTTTAAACTTTGGTAAGATTTCTGTTGGTTTCTGTGAGCAACAAAATTTTTCTTATTTTTTCTTTTGGCTTATTTTTGTGCACCTATCTTTGGGGTTGCATTCGAGTGTCCCCAAGGGGGTGATTTACCCCTTTTATGGGGTAATCAGGGCTTTCAATGCAGACCAAAGTGATATGAATTGGCGCGACCACTTGGCGATATCTCGCCAAGCTTTTGGTCACCAAGTGTTTGACGCCAATTTGGCGACATATCGCCAAGTTGGCAATAAATTTAGCGAAAAAAAAATTTTTTTGGGTTCAATTTGGCGCTATTGGCGATATTTTGCGAAAAATCTACTGAATGATGTTAAAATCGGCGATATTTAGGAGATTAATCATTGTAAAACATTTTTTTGCATTGTTTCGTGGCAAACTAGGGATGCAAATGTTTGAATTGTTATCTTACTCACTTCAAGCACTATTTTAGCACTTAAGGCATCTACTAAGAAATTTACACGTAAAAGGAAGTAGTGTAGGGTCCATACCAAATTTTTATATCATACTTTGAAGGAATTATAGTTGAATTATAACTAAAATAGAGTATTTTTTTCTGCTATATCATTTTTTTACAAATAAACTTTTAATTTTATACCACGGGCAAAGCCGTGCGGGTACCTCTAGTTATACAAAAAGTAAAAGTGGCCAGCTGTGGTAAGGTAAACAACGTTTAAATAGAAAATCAATGATTTCGAAATGACTTCTGAAAAAACCCGAAAGAGAGCGAGTATTGATGAAAACCCGGGTTTTTTATCAAAAACTCAGGAGAGCTGTGCTTTTTCAAAAAAAAAAAAAATACGGTATGGAACTCGGTTACTTTCCTATTCCATGCTGATGATTGCAATATAAGCACGAAACTGCAGTCCATAGATTGAATTAACCCAGTTGGTGGTGTATTGCACGTTTTTATCAGTTTCAAATGTGGATTTTATTGTTTGTTTGTATGTAACTCTGAATAAGTTCACGTTCTGTGCAAATATGAAAGTAATATATTTAATACTATTACTAATACTAAAGGCTAAACTATGTTTTTGTTAATGTGTTATGAGAGCATGAAAACTTAGCGGCTATTCAATAGTTTTGAAAATCAGAGTATCATGTAAGAGCGTATTAAAAATAGAAATTATACTACATTTTAAAATAATTTCTTCAATTGTATTCTTTCTGGAGCTTGGTTTGTGACCTGGCCATTTAACCTCGCCTTCTTTCTGTTGCAGGGAGCGAATCGGGAGTCCCCAAATGCCCCCAAACGCCAGCTGGAAGATTGGGGAAGAGCATCCAGCAGGTGAGATTACTGCCAATGTAACCGATGTTTGTTGTCTGCGCGGCGATTCATTCTAATGGAAGAGGGGGGGGGGTTCGTTCCCATTTATTCTCGTGAATCTTGATGTGCTTATTTGTGGCAGTCTCTAGAGACCTAAAAGTCCCTAGAGTCTCTTGAGTCCTAAAAGTTTATACATATACTAGCAGTACGGCACGGCTTGTCCTCGTGTATTCAAAAAAATCCATTTAAGCTGGTGTCAATTTCTCTTCCCACCCTGAAATAAAGAATTTGATTCATTAACTACTAATACAAAAGTTCCAAACTTATTCAAACGAATTAATAAAAAGTAATGACATGAAGACGACAACTGTTCCCCAAAACATCTAAAAAAGAGTACCTAAATTAAAAAAAAAGTTTAAAAGCTTCCAAAAAAAACGTAGCAAAGTGTTTACGGTTACGTAGTTAGATAGTAACTTATTGCTAATTAATTCAAAAAATATAGCAATAAAAAAACAATGACAAAAAATATCACTCTGCTTAGATGAATTGTCTTAAATATTACCATAAAACAAAATGAAAACAAAAATGAAGAAAATAAAATAAGAATGATAATAATAAACACTAAAAGGTAGACAATATCTCATTTGAAGGAATGAATTTTATTGGGCATGCAGAGAAAAATTAAGTGGCTCGTTGTCTACCAATCGCAAAGACAGGAATTTTTGTCAAACGTTTGGCATTGAACAAACTGACGAGAATAAGCAATCTTAATTGAATCGTTTATTTCAGAAACCACCCTAGTGTTCCTTTTCCAACTTTCTGAAAACTAAAGAAAAATGTTTTGCAGCTTAAGTTAGTCTAGTCTCCTTCAAGTATTTTTTGCCAAATCAAAAATATGCTATTGGGATAATCTATCTTTTATTTAAATTTTTTGCCTTTAAGTTTTTAAGTTATAAATTTTTGAAAAAATTGCACTTAGGTGGTTTCTGCAATAAATAAGTGTATCCAAAGTGTTTTATCAGCATTCTAGCATCTGATCAATATGCTCTTGATTATCTGAGACTGAAAATTATGTCAAACATACCTTTTAACACTTGAAGCTGATTTCTAAAAACAAAATATACCCCTATTATCAGATGAAATATGCACGTAAAAGTAAATAAATGAAAAATAAAGTTGTAGCACCTTCTAAAGGATGTAACTGTTATAGTTCTTCCATAGAAAAATTTCTCAGTCGTTTTCACAAAAAAAAAAAAAATACAAAGCACATCAAAACACATTTTATCAAAGAAAGAAAGAAAAAAAACCTCGCTTATTAATAAAATGTCTCTAATTTCATTTTTAATCCGTTGCCCCCCCCCCCCCCCAGTTGTGAAATATAAATAAACAGCAAAATGCTCTCTTCAATGAAAAATTCTTGTTACAAAAAAAATCGTCTGTCAAAAAAAGAAGTAACAATGAATAAAATAAAACAAATAAATAAATGAACAAAAAATCATCTGCACAGTCAGTCATTTTTTTCTGAGCCTGCATTTCTGCCATGTTGCGCAGTCACAATCAGCGTCATCACAGCAGATTATTCAGAAAAGTACTTTACATACATTATTTATCCTTAAACCATTTTCTTACAAAGGTAGTTTGCAGGAAATCCGCCTTTAAGTTCAGGATCAACATTCAACTTAAATTACCCCCGTAGGCGCTAATGTTAAACTGTTTTCAGCGGTTCAAATTTGAACGAATAACGTTTCAAATTAAAAAGTGAAATGTGGGAATGAGGCGTCCTGGCTGAGATCTTTTGAACAAAAAAAAAAAAATCATTCAATTCGAACTGTTTACTAAAAAGTTATTAGGTGGGGCAGGTTGTTTGACCGGTTCAATGTTGAATGAAAAATGGTTAATCGAAAATTTAAATACGAGAATGAAGTGTCCTTGATCAGATCTTTTGAACAAAATAAAGTTTGTTCAAATGGGACAGTTCATTCAAAAGTTTTTTAGGGGGGGGGGACACATTTTTCCCCATCTCAAAACCCTACCTTCCAATTTTTAATTTTTCGATATTTATTTTACTTTTTTTAAACTTTTTCGGATTGGAGATATTTTTTAGATGCATTAAGTCACTCTTCATGCTTTTTTCGTCTTTCTTTTATTTTTAACTGGAAAGTAGGTTAAAAGGAGTTTTTACAATGCCTAAATCAGAAAATACAAGTAGACTGCCTGCACGCTACAGTATGTCTATATACAAAGATCTTTCATTTCACACTCCAGGGTCCCCCGTACCTACCACAGCTTCGTGGTTTAACCGGGATAGGACCCTGAAGAGCGCTCTGTTCTTAATTTTGAAGCAGAACCTAGGGTCGAGCAAACCCTAGGCCGAGCACCCCCAGAGGTATCGTATATATATATATATATATATATATATATATATATATACAAAGATCTGGCAGAATTCACTTATTCAGCTTCTGGCAACTCCTTGTCAGTTGTTGGCCATTGGATGATAGTGTCCCAGAAGGCTTCATATCCACTGTTCCCAGAGTATCCTTGTTGTAGAGAAACTGCTTGTACCTGGACACTTTGAATGGCTACTTCTTTGCTTTGGGTACTCTCCTGCCTGATGTTTCGTCCGAATTTGGCAATTTATATGATTTGGGCCACCACCACATTTTGAAGCTGAGAATGCAGCGAATCGGCCAGACCAACTTTTAGCATGAGCTCTGCATATTCATCAGGAGTATGAATCCTGACCCTCTTTCTCGAGAGACGCTTTTTGCTTCCAAAATCTCTGTCACATGGGGAAAATGAGTGGCCACGTACAGGGTAGTTGTGAGTTGTTGCTTCAAACGGATCTGAGTCGCAGAGGTTTAGTAAGAAACACAGAACTCTGATGAAGGCCGCCAATCATGGCGAGGGAAATTTACCGCAGAAAGAACCTAATCGACGGCGCTTGGGATCTTTCTGAATTAAACGGATTATTTTCAAGACTCCCAATAGCATTGCTGATAGGAAATTTAGGTTATTTATGCACAAAAAGATGTATCCACCTTTAAATTGCACAGTACCATCCAAAACTCAATTTTTGATATTTTGTAAGGTGGTTTCTAAACTAAACGATTTAATTAATGATTACGCAATCAGTATCACAAATGAAAATCCTTCTACCCAGCGATGGAAGAATTGAATTAAAATATGTTACTGCATTTAAAAGGGAATGGAAGTTCCGCACTCCAATAATTCAATAAAAGAATATGCGTTAGTTACACACCAAAAAAAAAAAAAAAAAATCTTCAATTTAAATACGCACACATAATTTCATTTAGGTTAGACTCCATATGTATACAGTGTAGCAATAAAAAATTCTTAACGGTTAATCATAATTGTTTCCCAATTTTCCTGTTACAATGAAAGCAGAAAAAAATCATCCTTCCCCGAAAAAATTTTGTGTAATTAAAAGTCACACTTGGGCTGAATATCAATTAGCTGAAAAGCACTTTCTTTCGGCCTCCATCTTTGTGGCATTCATATCACGGTAACAGTCCTGAAATATCGTCACAGAATGCATGAATCTTCGTTGAAAAGAACAGAAACTACCAATAAGGAGACCTCCCAAAAATTATCAGTACTAAACCAATCTTAGTTTGGAAAGAAAAAACTCACAGTTAGATTGAGGACTGTGATTCACAAACAAAATCAACAATTCTGGTGCATACTTTCGTCATGATAAAAACATTAAAAACAAAGTCCCTGAAAATTCCATCTAGATCAAGGACAATAGTCCCGAAAACTCTTTCTTTAGAAAAAAACAAAAAACTTCATTGAAAGTTCCCATTGGAATACGGCAATCGGTCTCGGTAAACCCTGATAGAGTGAGGCTAATAGTTCTCTAACAACGTCAGCAATAGCTTTAAAAACACTTATCTGAATAGTGAAAACTTTTCCAAAAACCACATTAAGAGCTAAAAAATTTTGAAATTACATCAAAAGTATATCTTAAGGGAAGTCGGGGGGGGGGGGGATACAGCTTTAAAAAATTCCCTTTTGACTAAGCATAATAATTTCTGACGTTCTCTATTAGAGAAATGACTCTCGTTCCTTAAAATTCACATCAGTTTAGACTTAGATTATTTTTTATAACATTAGAACACTAAATTCCAGCTCCTGTTTTCGATTAATACACAACAGTGAAAAAAATTTAAGCAATGAATGAAAAATAAATTTTTAGTGTTTTTCTCTAGGGGCTGCAAAACAAATAGACATTAAAATACAAAGAAAAAAAATCAAAATAATTTAATTTGTCTAAACTGGTTGTTTCATTTTTTCAAAAATCTAACATAAAAACCAGTAGCGAGGCGTGACTTCAAGCGTCAGTCATCGCTAACTTTCAGGTCCTTAAAGAAATATACCAGTTTTGGAAAATTTTATTTCCATTAAAGCAGGAAATTCTTCTCACACAATAAATGAAGTATACTTTAAAATGATAAAAATCATTCATGTTGTTTTTATGAGTTTTAAATCTAAATAGTAATTAAAAAATTCAACTAACCTTGTAAAAATCTCGGTTCACAGATGCTTCTTTTTCAATTTGAAAAGTTCAAGCTTGCTGAAATGCAAAGCTCGAACGGCAACGAGCACTACTTTTTATGAAAAACATTTATTATTGAAACTAAAAAGAGAGAGTAAAAAAACAAAACCGCGCACACATATATTCGTTTTTGAAAGTTCGATGAAGTTCCAAAACACAAAAAGTAACAGTGTTTTCCCCATGCAAAACTACTGTTGCAAACAATAGTCTTCGACCCGTCGGACTCATATTGGCGCCATCGTAAGATAACAATATTTTTCTAACCGCAACCCCTTTTTTTTGAAAAATGTGACGCACCGAATTGAAAAAAAAAATATAAAAGAATGAACGAAACAGGAGAAAAAAATCTCTACCCCTCCCCATCCAACCCCCACGATCCGCCAAAACTGAGAGTTGCCAGTAAAAACAAAATTTCCGCGGTTTCGGTCATCGCCGATGAGTCGCACTACATCTAAGGGAAGCTGTGAAAGAATCTGATTGGCTGAAATGGCTGACAAGCGAAAAAACTTGCGCGCGCACACACAAAACCGATGCGGTATCTTTAGCGATGAGTGAAGGTCATGCCTAATCGTTTACTCAACAGATGGCACCACTAAAATAAAATTATTTGGAATATTAAATGATCCGAAAAAATAATCAGAAAATAAAATTTTAAAAACTTTAATTCTTCCAGTGCAAAACGAGGTTTGCCTTCAGGTCATCGGCGAATCGTTCGATGACTTGAGGCCTCGCTACTGATAAAAACGTCTAACGAGATTTATTCACTTTTGTAGTAACTTAATTTTATAAAAATCGAATTTATTTATTTTTAAAGTGAGAATTCAGTAGTGAGTGTAAAAGTGTCTAATTTGTAATTTTAAAATATTCTCCTTCCTCACGAAAAATGTTTGAAAACATATTTCGGGAAAAAGCAAATAAAAAGGAAATGTAATTCTTTAAAAGTATTTTTAAAACCAAATCCCATGAATCTAAACTGAGCACGAGTTATTTCCTACTTATTAAATCAAGCTAAAATTTTATCCAAAAAAAAATTGTGATAATTTACTCGAATATTTGCAATGAAACATTTTTGAAATTATCTGAGCAATGGTAGTCAAGCCACGAACTTGCGAACTCAACCGCTAAATCCACCCCGTTTTTAAAGACTATTTCTTTTCTTAGTTTACCTTCCCTGACCTAGTGTCATTTTAATTATTTCCCGATACAATAAAAAATAATGTTAGCTGCAAATTTTTTGTTAGCAAATTTAACCAACAGATTGACAGTAGGTGTAAATCATTCTTTATTTATGCGCAGTACATTTATGTTAAAATTAAAGTCAAAACCGTTTTTTTTTTTTTTTATTACTATTGTTATTATTTTTTAGTTAATATCTTAGTTTTATTTTAAGTTAAATTTCAAACCATTTTCTTCAAATAAATTTGATTTGATTTCTAGTATTTGATTTCTTGATTACAATACTAAAAATTTTTAATTGATTTTATGATTTATATTTCGGTTGTTAATGCTAAATCTGCGACTAAAGTTTCAAATAAAAATTTAGAAGATATAAGCGGTTTACTGCTTGGTAGCCTATACGATACCGCCTATTTTTCTTCTTATCTCAATTTTAATTTTATTGTCTGCTTTATCATTTATCTAAATATAAATACATTAAGATCAACTGAAATTTTTAAGCATTGTAATCAAGGAATAAAGTATTTATTTTATTTTATTTTATACTTTTTAGTGTAAATCAAGCTGATAGAAATAGGCTTTAGATTTTTTTAAAAAGTGCATTTTATATCTCGTGAAAATTAACTCTTAAGACTTATTTAAACGTTGCAAAATGAAAAGCAAACCAGAAAATAATACCCCTGAGCTTTCCCATCTCAGCCAAAAAGAAGACTGCTGCTTTGCAGTTATAAGAACTACATAATCATTTCCTCTGTTATTTGCGCCAAACTATCAAGGTTGACTGTCTAGAATAATTGTTTCATCACACAATAATATTTGCAAACAAAAAATTTATTTCAAATTTTTAATGTATGTAAGAAATAATCTAAGTGTTTAACTCTGGGGCATTGAAAAACGTATTGCGAAGGAGAGGGGAGTGGTGTACGTCAGGCACGAATGACGTCAAGCGAATCAAAGATCGTTTCTCCTCGAGGCACTTTTAGGGCGAGTAAAATGCTTAATAAGTAAGTAAATATTTTTTTTTGAGAAAAATAAATTGGATTTTCGAATTTAGAAGATCATTTTTGGTAAGATAACATAGAAAACTTAAGAGATGAGAGTTTTCATTTGCAGGAAACTTCTCAAAGTGGGCGAAGCATCTGCGTCGAAAACAGACGGAGACGGACGGACCGAGCTGCACCGTGCGGCGGAGGAGGGGAAAGAGTGGCGCCTGAGGGAGTTGCTGGCTCAAGGATTCGACGCCCGCGCTCGAGATCGAAACGGAAATACTCCCCTCCTCAGTGCCCTGGGCGGGTGCAAAGACTACAGAATAGAGGTTGTGTGAAGCTTTTGAATCTGTCGGTTCTAGTGTTATTTTCGTTGTTTGTTTTCATCGCTTCAGTTTTGTTTTGACGTTTCTACAACTTCTACTCATTTTCTGTTGATGCAAAGACACGCTCCGGAAAACCCGAAGGAGTTCCTCGATGAAATCCTCCATGTGAGTGTGGTGAATTCTGTCGAGGTATTCCCGCGGATCTCTGGACCCCTCTCTATTGAGGTTTTCCTCGAGGCTGATCGTACTGTGTGGATGGGTAGGAAGGGTTTCCCTACAGAGACTAGCGTTCGTCTATTCCCGTAGCGTCTCGGGCCTTGAGGAAATCCTCAAGGCCGGATTTTCCAGAGCGTGTGGAGACCCCCTCGAGGAATTCCTTCAAGGTTTTCCTCAAGAAAAGACTGCAAGTTTTCTGGATCGTGTGGGAGGGCTCTCAATAATTTGTTGTAATGGATGCGTTTGTCGCCAAACTCCGTCAACCATTTTCCCCTCCTATCAGCTTCGAATAAGATTCGATCCTTTTACAGGTTGCGGCAGAGCTCCTCCTCGATGCCGACCCCGGCGGCATCAACCTCCAGAACGATCTCCTGTATTCTCCTCTGCACCACGCCGCAGGCGTGGGCTATCTGAGGCTGGTGGAGAAGCTGGTCGCAGCGGGGGCCGACACGCGCCTCCGAGATTGGCTGGGGGAGACCCCCATCCATAAGGCTCTCTTTAGCTGGAGAGAGCCCGCGGCGAAATTCCTGGTGGGTGCCGACTGCGGGAACAACATCCCGGATCATCGCGGCCGCACGCCACTTCACCTCGCTGCAGAGCGGGGATACAAGCGCATAGTGGCCAAGTTGGTTGCCGCCGGCGGAAACCTGCTTGTTCGTGACTCGTCCGGTTGCACGCCGCTTCACAAGGCGCTGATTTTCGGGAACCTGGCTGCGGCGGAGCTCCTGGTAGAGAAGGGCGGCGCGAACGACTTTCCGGACGGACAGGGCCACACGCCACTTCACCTCGCTCAAGAGCGGGGATACGAGCGCATAGTGGCCAAGTTGGTCGCCGCCGGAGGAAATGTCACGTGTCCGTGACTCGTCTGGCTGCACGCCGCTTCACCGGACGCTGATTTTCGGGAACTTGGATGTAGCGGAGCTCCTGGTGGAGAAGAGCAAATATATGCAAACACGAGTATATAAGTACTATCCCGAGTATACTCGTGTATAGGGTTATATTTGTATTTATGCGATTATATACATACATTTACGGGTATACACGAGTATACACGAGCATATATATGCGAACACGAGTATATACGTACTGTCCCGAATATACTCGTGTATAGGGATATATTCGTATTTATAAGCCATATACATATAGTTACGTGTATACACGAGTATATACGTACTATCCAGAGTATACTCGTGTATAGGGTTATATTTGTATTTATGCGCTTATATACACACATTTTCATGCATATACGAGTGAATTCGGGTTTTTGCGAGTAAACATGAGTATATACGTGTGAACCCAAGTATACTCGTGTGTAGGGGTATATTTGTATTTCTGCTCTGGTATACAAACAGACATGAGCATATACGAGTAAATATTGGTATATTCTAGTATATACTTGCAAACAGGAGTATGTACGAGTTAACACGAGTATACTTGGGATAGTACGTATATACTCATGTTTGCATATATGTGCTCTTTTTACTCGTATTAACTCGTGTATACCCGTAAATGTTAGTATATAAGCGCAAAAATACAATATAACCCTATACACGAGTATACTCGGTATAGTACGTATATACTCGTGTTTGCATATATATGCTCTTATATACTCGTATTAACTCGTGTATAAATAATGTATGTATATAAGTATATAAATAATGTATGTATATGCTAAATGTATGTATATAAGCGCATAAATACAAAAAACCCTGTACTAGGGGTGCGACATCAAAGGCAAAGCATCGATGTTTCAAGACATCGATGTATCGAAATTAAGACATCGATGGTATTGATACATCGACCAAAAAACATCGATGTTTTTAAAGATCGATGTTTAAAAACATCGATGTTTTTAAAGATCGATGTTTAAAAACATCGATCTTTTTTTTTATAAAAATTACTTACACATTTAAATGTACAGTAATACAGTAACTCCCCAATACATTGCGCCTCTTAAAATCACTCAATTAGATTTATCTTTTGTCTCCTGAAAAACATCAACCGTATGATATTGATGTCGATTATAGAAAACTTTTTTAGTGAGATAGATACTGTTGATTAACTGTATAACTTTTGTTTATCGCATATTTTTATGAAACTTTTTTTGTTGAAACGTAAAATACCATTATTGAAAAAAAATTTCTAAAGCAAAACAAAAACAACGATGTTTAAAAATCGTTGACCGTAAATCATTGGTAGTATTTTTTTTGTAAACTATTTCAATACGATAGATATTGCAACTGTTAAAGATGAATCTTTTTATTGCATATTTATATTGCTTTTTGCTGAAGTGTAAAACAGACATCGAAAGAAAAAAAAATATCGAACGCGAAAAAGTGATCATTAAAAAACATCGACTTTAAAATATGGGTTGTAACTATCAAAAACGTCTTCTAACGAGATTGATAGTGTAACGGCTGATTAACGATATAACTTTTGACCGCATATCTTGATGATTTTTTTTTTTTTGCTAAAATATAAAATTCTTGTAAAGAATAATAATGAAATAAATAAAGTTTAGGAAAAAAACGGCGAAAGCAAATGAGAAATACTTTAGAAACATCGAGAGCAAAACATCGGTAATAATCATAGAAAATATTTTCTAATGAGATTAACACTGAAACTTCTGATTAAGGATGAAGACTTCTTAATACGTCTGCTAATCGCATATTTTTATCAAGCTTTTTTTGCTGGATTATAAAACATCGACATCGAACCCAAAACATCGATGTTGGGAAAACATCGATCTTCAAACATCGATAGTAAATACATCGATGTTTTAGCAATAACATCGATGTTTCCAAAACATCGACATCGATGTCGCAGCCCTACCCTGTACACGAGTGTACTCGGAATAGCACGTATATACTAGTGTTTGCATATATATGCTCTTATATACTCGTATTAACTCTTGTATACCCGTAAATGTGTGTATATAAGCGCATAAATACAAATATAACCTATACACGAGTATACTCGGGATAGTACGTATATACTTGTATTTGCATGCATATGCTCTCATATACTCGTGTATACCCGTAAATTCATGTATATTAGCTCAGAAATACAAATATGTCCCTACACACGAGTATACTCGGGTTCACATGTATATACCCGAATTAACTCGTATATATCCGAATTAACACGTATCTGTATGCAAATGTTTTTGTACAAGCGCAGAAATACAAATTATCCCCAACACACGAGTATACTCGTGTTAACTCGTATATACTCGAGATTACCCGTATATACTCGTGCATACCCATACTTACTCTTATATATACGTAAATGCTTGTATAAAGGCTCAGAAATACAAATATGCCCCTACATACGAGTATATTTGAGTTCAATTGTATGTACTCATCTGTACTCATATATACCCGAATTTATTCGTACATACATGAAAATGCATGTATTCAAGTGCAGAAATAAAAAATATTATCCACCACACGGGTGTATACTCGTGTTAACTCGTTTCTACCCCTTTTTCCAAGTACATACTTTAAATACCAATATCGAATTTAATCGCAAATAAATTACTCAGACTGAAATCAATTTTATTAGTTTTAATCAAATTGAATTTAGTCCGATTACTTTTAGTCTGACTAAAATTAATTTGACTAATTTAGTCTTGATTAAATCAATCTGAACTAAATTAGTTTTTTTCGCCAACTAACGTTAATCATCATCTGCAAATTAAATAGTTCAAATTTTAAGTAATCTGAACTAAATGCGAGTCAGATTACTTTAGTCAACTAATCAATCGATTGAAAATTTTGTAGATTTTTTTAGTTCTTGCCCCCAACACTGCACCACCCGTCGTGTAAACCATTAAGTTAAAAAATCGAAAAGCAGAACCAGTTTTCCGCTATTAATAACCACCATCGTAGGAAACATTTTGGTCCTACCCATAATTGGCCCAAGCCTTATCCATCGCGACCTGTCACCATGAATGGAAAGGGGTAGGAGATAAGGAGTGGACAATAGGTGCTGGAAGAGTGAACTGAACACCTGCTGTTTTCTTGGAATGAAGGGAAAATCATTTCAGAATAGGGATTTTTAGCATGACCTTATGCGCTTATACCACGTCCTTATACCCTATATCTTAAATTGAATTTCGGTTCGTTCTTCGTTGAAGGGGCGACGGAAAACTTCAGGATGATTTGCACCATTATAGAAAGGTTTCATGTAAGGGTCATTTCATGTAAAATGAGAAAAAAGTAGTGGTCGCATGGTAATAGATTTTTATGAAATTTGGTATACAGATTCATTTTATGCATATATAGAAATATCTAAAATAGTTTGGCTCAATATTTTTAATTTTAGTCGTTACATGCAACTGAAACGTGGCATTATTTAGCATCATTCCGCACAAATGCTAAATGTTGTCTGTTTGAAGCCTTATATTTTATTGCTTATGTCATGTAAACGAAAAAAAATTATATTGCCGTAATCTATGGAATAAGGTTATTTATCAGCCTCGCATTTACTAGTTTGATTGCAATAGTTAATTTTTTACTGAGTTGTAAAAACTAAAAATCACACAGTTTTCTCAAAATTAAGCATTTTATTTTTTATTCTCGAGCTTTAAAGAATGCATTAGCATTCGCTTACATTAATACCCAGTAAAGTTCCAGGTATCATAAAACAAATACCTTACTTTCTTACTTTTGGAGTTTTATTTAAACTCCTTTGTCCGCTCAACTGTAAGTGAGAAATTTCAACGGCGTCCATCTTGGGCCACCAAGAATCTATTCAGTTCTTAAAAATGTTTCTGAATTTTTCTACCGTTGTTATCACGCTACTTTTTCGTCCTAAGATGCATAAGACAGGCTTATTTCGCAAAAAAAGTAAGGAATCAGAGGGATATTTCAAAATAAAAACATCATATCCGCCATGTTTGTCTTTTCCTAAATGTAAAACGTGTGGTAGAGAGTATAATCGCGGAATTAAACCGCCAATATTGGCGGCTCAGATTCGAGGCTATATTTCGCTTCTTGTAGGCTGGAATAATCTTCCTTTTGCGATTGTGAATAACGATTTCGTGCGAATCCTGGGATAATCTTCAACAGTGGCAACATTGAAGGATTATTCGTGTTTGTGAATAACGGTGTATGTCTACTATTAGCTTCGAAAGTCAAAAAAGTGCATTTTTGATTCCCAAGTTTGAAAAAAAAATCACAACAGCAGCATTCTCTTGGGTCATTCCAGGTGAAAGAAACTGAGAAAAAAGTAGTGGCCACATGGTGACAGATTTTTATAAAATTTGGTACACAGGTTCATTTTGTGCAAATATAAACATATCTAAAAGGTTTTGGATTAAAATTTTCCATTTTAGGAGTTACATGCAATTCAAAATTGGCCCATCCTTCACACTAATAAACTAAAATACATACTAATTAACTTCACACTAAATAAATGTCGCACTTTTGAACCCTTGTATTTTTTAACTAGTTAATGTAAACATAAAAGATACATATATTTGTAATTTTTGGGGAAGGGCGATTTATCGGTTTACGGTAACGTTTTAAAAGTCATGATAATTAACGGTTAACTGAACTGTTAAAACCTAAAATATTTCGTTTTCAACAAAATTGAAGGTTTTCATTATTTTTCTCACGCAAAAAGGAATTCAGTTGCATAATTTAAATTAATACCCAACAATGTGTTAACTTTCACAAAAATAATACCTAAATTTTTGAAGCTGTATTTTAATTCTTTTGTTTTCAAAATATTTTTTGAACTTAAGTATATTTCGTAAAACGATCACTTTCGCCTTTAAGTCGGCACAAAACTGTATATGAAGGACACTTTGGAAATTGCTCCAATTTTACAAGGATATAGGCCATTATGTACTATTTGTGAAGAAGCTCGATAGTGCCTTTTTGATTTCTTAGCTTTGTATTAAATAGACAGAAACAACATTTTCTTCGTATTTTATGTGAAGCTCGAGGAATTCAAAGGAACAGATAAAACAGACAGGAACAGACTAAAGGAACAAAATCAAGTGTATTCAGCATTAATTTCAATTTCTAAAAAATGTGCAGGTATGATGTGGAACTTATGGGGGGGGGGGGATCTTGTGGATAAAAGTTGTATCTCCAGAAATACAAATAATAATATAATCAATAAATGGATGAAACAATAGATGTTTTTCTAATTTTTATTTTGTCCAAAAAGTTTCTTTTAATCTCCATGAAGATTTGCTCAGATACTGAAATGCTAGGTTTTATCGCAAGTAACCTGTTATTATTTTTCCACATCATGGGTGGAGATTGTTAAAAAAAACAACTTTTACTTGTACAATTAAATATAATTTTTCATACTGGAATACAATACACTTCACAATAATTATGAAAAGGCTTCAGCAAATACTTTATAAACACTCTTTCAAGAAAAGGAAACACGAAAGAAATGATTTAAGTCTTTCTAAACTTACAATAAATGGTTTCATTGATGAAATTTTACCTGAATTTAAGTTTTTCTAATGACAAAAATACGCAAAAAAGCACTGATTAAAATTTGATATTAAATAAAAGACACTTCAACAAGCTCCGTAAAAAAATGAGCACATTAAGAGCATTCCCTTTTGTTCCAACTAGCATGTGAAAAAGTGAAAGAACTGAAATTCAATTTTTCAAAGTACGATTTCATCATTAAAAAATTTGACACCAATTATTAACTTAGCCCAGGTAATTAGTAATAGATAGTTTTACGCTCTGTATTGCTTTTTTCTCTTATTTTTTCATTGAAAGAGCTAGCAGAGTTGTTTGAATCCTGAAGAAAACAGAACAGATTTCAATCTTTGTTAATATCTCAGACTTAATGAAAGCTCCAAAAAAATTTAATTTTCATCTTTACTGACAGAAATTTTTCCAGAGAATGTAAAAATATTATTTTTTTAAATACATCTGTATGTTTATAACTTTAAGAGTTATAGAGTAGGGTGGGCCGAAAAAACACTTTTTTTTATTTCGAATTTGTAATAGCGCGGGAAAGTTGCGAATTATGAAGACAAAAAGAAGGAAAAAAAATTATCGAAATCGATTGATATCTTCCAATCGCGCATAAGGCCTAAAGTTTGACAAAAAATGAAAAAACTTCATTTTCGCGATTTTTTTTTTTAAATTTTTGAATTGGATGTTTTCGAAATGTAATAGTGCGGAAAAGTAGCTAATTGTGAAGACAAAAAGAAGGAAAAAAAAAAATATCGAAATCCATTGATATCTTCCGATCGCGCATAAGGCCTAAAATTTGACAAAATAAGAACCCAGGAAAAAATGTCAGCAGAAAACCTGCAGGTTTTATGCTGACTATACAGGTTTTTGGAAGGTCACTTCATGTTTTACGAAGAAAAAACAAAAACACAGGTTTAATGCAGGCACACTTCAGGTTATAAACAGGTTTTTGGAAGGTCAATTCAGGTTTACGAAAGGAAAAAAAACCTTACAGGCTTAATGCAGGCAAAGTTCAGGTTGTTAACAGGTTTTTGGAAGGTCAATTCAGGTTTACGAAAGGAAAAAAAACATACAGGTTTAATGCAGGCACAGTTCAGGTTGTAAACAGGTTTTTGGAAGGCAAAATGCAGCATTTCAACTACTCCCAGCTAAAAAATATCTTCAAAAATTTTGTAAAAAAAGAAGTTTGTTTTTTTTACAGATTCTGTAAAAACTTTGCAAATATTACGAAGACATCAAAATGTCTGCATTTTTTATGCAAATTTTTCAAAGACATCATATATCTGCATTTTATCTGCATTTCACTCTTTATTCTTTTTAAAAAAAAAAATAAACACATTTTAGTGCTCTTATAATACTTTGCGAAAGTTTCGAATACTTAAAATGTTATTTTATGACATATGCATTTTTTTTTGCAAATGTTTCAAAGACATCACAAATCTGCATTTTATCTTCATTTCACTCTTTATTCTTTTTTTTTTTTTAAATAACAAATTTTAGTACTCTTATAAAAATTTGCATTAGTTTGAAAAACAAAATCTAAACAACCTTACAAAAACTAAATTCAATATAAGTACTTATGCATATACTTTCTTTCCTCCTTTTTCTAATCACCCTTTTCTTCTCTGCAAAAGAAAATGTAGAGCATTTCGTTTTGTAGCCATTCTACGATAACGATATAAAAAAGAAGCCTCAGCTTTTTCACAGCATTGAGTAAAGAAGGAAGACGAAGGCAAGGGGGACTGGTCAGTCAAGTTGAAGATGAATTAGTGTCTTTTTTCCTGGAATGTTGACCAGTCCACGACTGAAAGCAAGGAGCAGCTGAAACGTGTCTCCCCACCCACATGTCTGTGGGTAAGACAACTGTGAAAATCGCTTCGCATTTTTAAGAGCGCGCCAGTGAGAGAGTACAAAACACTTCAATGGCAAAAGGCACTGATGGCGTTTGACAATCCGAGTTTTGGGAGACTGAAGTTGAGTGAATCAGAAAAAAATTCGAGTTATCGAGAATAAGAAAAAAATACTTGGAGTCGTTAAAGAGAAAAAATTCAGCAATAAAGGTGCAGGGAAAAAATTTATTTTCGAGATGTCGAAAAATTCGAGTTATCGAAGTTCGAGTTATCGCGAGTTGACTAGATTATAATATTTTCCCTGAAGTATTTTTCATGATGTATATGAAAAATACTTCAGAGAAAATATTTAACACTGATACTTTACTTCTTCTGCAATAATTGGGGCATAAATAAAACTAATGTACATCATTTAAAAGGGGCTGAGGGGGGGGGGGAGAATTGTTTCCATCCTGTTTTTGATAAATTAATGTATTTACATATAATTGGCACGGCTTGACGAATAGGCCGCAAATTTGACTGTAGCTAAAACTAGCTTTTTGTAGTTAAAATTTTTTTCAAAGATATTTTCAATCAAAATAGTTTACATCAGCAACAAAACTGGTTCTTAAGGAAAACGTACGAAAAAAAAAAATAATTTTTGATTTTAGAAAACTTGTACCTTTCATTTTCTTAACAATTATATAAATTATTTTATTTTCATGACGTCAGAGTCTTAAGCAGAAAGAAAAAAAAAAGAAAAGCAGTTTGAAAATACAAGTGAATAATGACGCAGCAAAAAATTTCTCGAGTGGGGGAGGGTGACTTTTTTTGCAGATATTTATATACGAATAACAAAATGCTTTGGTTGTATAAATACCGTTTATTATCGCATGTGTTTTGCATTAAACTAATAATTTTTTACGTTTTTAGCTTCATAGTGTGTTTATATCTCGCTTCATCAATGCGTAACTTAAACATCTTAAAGCACAATTACAAGCGTAGAAAACGTTAATTGTGTTGTTGAAGAAAGTCCCTGTGGAGACTCCAGTGTTAAGTACTTTAATAAGGCCAAAATTTGCTGTTCTGAAGCGTGGTCGCACGGAGGAAGAAAAGGAGGCCCCGCATTCAACTCCACTTTATTTCCCTCTGTTACTCTCCTATGTTGTTTATAGAAACAATGGGCCACTAATAGTCCTCTTATGTTTATGAATATGGTTAAACTTTATGGGGAATTGATTTATACTGTAAAAAAAAAAAGCATTAATAATGACTAGGGTCCCCATAATAGGGACGTTTGTCCTAATCATGTTTATGCTAAAAATTCCAAACTTGAACAAAATCCGTGCTAAGTGGACCATCAAAGGCATTTATGTTGCATTGTTTTGTTATTTTAACACATTCATAAATAATCGCTTCAAGGTTTACAAGTAGAGGTTTTTTAAATGAAAATACGCCTGCGCAAATGTATTCACTTTCATGGCGGGAAATTTGGAATAACAACCTGTGAGTGGCAACATGCTAGCCGCACACCGGAGCATGGAAAGATACAGATATAAGGACGAGGAAAACGAAACTAAGCAACCTTAAGATATGGTAACCTCGCCAAGATACAAAAAAGTATGCCAAAGCAGCTAAAAGTCGCCAGTGATTTCCCGCGTGGTTTCTTGGTGTATGGAGTTCATTAATGGTAATTTTATTAGCGTATATTATTGTTTATTTGTTTGAAAGGGATTGCTTATTCTTTTATTATTGCAGTATTATGCTTGTAGAATCAAAAATTATTTCTTTTGTTGTTTTTGTCATTGTCTAACTTATTATTGTCGCTACATGACCTAATTTACAGAAATCACTGTTTACTGTGTGATGATTTTAATTTGTCCATTAATAAAATTTGTTATCGTTCAATTATTGTTTCTACTATACTCCTGCACTCTTGATTTTGCCATTTTATTTAGTTATGTTTCCACGTACTCTAGGTAGTGTATTACATGCGTTTTTCATTCATCAACTAAATAATTCTGCTTTATCCATTCATAAAATTGCATTCTTACTTTTTCTGTTAATATTGCTACCGTTCTCTTTTATGTTTCTATAAGCATGTATACTGAATTTTATTTAGTTTTGCTCCCACGTGCTCAAGATAATGTGTTAACGTGTGGTTCGTTCATTAAGAGCAAGTAAGTTTATTAGTTACTAGCTTAATACCCGGCGTTGCCCGGGTGCTTATTAATACAACATAGCATTCAGGGAAAATAAGTTTGAAAGAGTTCCATTCATATGGGTATAAAATAATTTGCATCAATCATTCTCTTAGGTACAAACTTTGAAAAAAACTAAAATATTACAGAAAGTTAAACGTTTACAGAAAAATAGTCTTATCAAAAGGTGAAAATTAAAGAGAAATGTTGTCTGTGCTTTGCCGCGTCCACTGGCATGAAATATATGCACATGGAAGTGAAAAAATTGCATCAAATTCACCCGCCAAATTCAAAATATTAACTTTTCTCTATTAACTGTTCCCACCTACAAAGTAAAAATTATTATAACTCAGAAATAAATCTGTTTCTCGTTCTGAAGGCTTATCTCCATTACAGACGCAACTGTAGTCGCATTGCAAATTTGAAATTCAAATCCGTGGCTCTTTTTATAAAGTCCACATGAATTATGATTGTTTTTTACTTATTTCAATGCTAAAAGGAAATAGGTGAGCCTTAAATTGAAAATTCATTACTTTAATCGTAATCATTGTTGGAAAATACTAATATTTAAAAATCTTAAATTTCATCAATTTGAATGCTAAAAGGCCCTAATAGCACAGTTCTGTCTCAGCGACGTAAAAAATACGTCGCACTGCGACGTGCGTAATATCTCAGAGACGTGGCGGCACATCTATGGAACGTCTCAGAGATGTTCCACGCATGTGGAAATGTCCGTCGCATGTTACGTCGCAGAGTAACATCTATAGGCCGTCGCACTGCGACCTTGTTGTCGCAATGCGACAGCTCAGAGATGTTCTGCGCATGTGGAAATATCCAACTTCAGATACGTCGCAGAGTTACCAGTATGTACTGTCGCACTGCGACATTGTTGTCGCAATGCGACTATCCTTAGATATATTCTAGAAAGGTGGAAAAAATCCAACTTCAGTTCTGTCATAGAGTAACATGCATTAACTGTCACACTGCAACATTAATTAATTCTGAATAAACTGTAGTAAGAAAATCTGATATTTTAAAAATAAATATGGAAAACTAAACAAA
>JAXGGA010002754.1:0-60000 GCA_038373865.1 Uloborus plumipes | reverse complement strand
ACGGTTAATGTCAAGCTCGTTTAATCTGAAAATCAAAATATTGGCTCGGAAACCGTTGAAAACTGAAAAACAAGTAGGAAGGGGGGGGGGGAGCTTTTTGTGAAAGTGATAATTTATAGTATTTGGAAAAAATGGGTCACTTTGCAGAAGAGTCAGCCGGAACAGTGTCTTCTTTCATGCGGACCTGCGATGCGACTGATATGCAACGAGCCACCCTTACAAGAAAAAAAAATATATATATATATTTTTTTTTATAATATGATTTGTTTTCTACAAAGCGAAATAATGGGAAAGTTTTTGATTTTTCAATTTTATTTTTATATGATAGAGCAACATGCATGAACATCAACAGCGAAAAAATTTTTGCGCTGCGACAAGTAGTTTTTTTTTAATAATTATTAAAGTTCAAGCGGCCGTGACGTCACTGGGCATTCGTTGGCGCTTTTGAACTTTCTACTAAGGCGAAGAAAGAGCGAGAAGCTTTAGATGCGAGGAACTGGAGAAACCGGTTTCTCCGGCTTCCGCACTGTTGTTCGCTCTGCACTGCCGTAATTTTTTTTTCTCGCCAAGTGATGCGTTCTAAAAATTTGAATACGGATTTCGCCAAAAAATATCAAAACAATCACCCCTAGCAGGGTAACGGATTGCTCTTTGATAAATCCAGTTTTAAATAGTGAATTAGTAGACTTTAAGGTATTGATTACGGAAGGAGAAAATCCCGCAATTAAACGATAATATAGCAAAAATCCAATTTTTATGGATAAAAGGCTGAAAGTTACTGCCATCTGACGTCACGGGTTTCGGTTTTAAGGCGCGCTTTTTTTGCGCGTGGGTTTTAAAAAAAATCATTAAGAATCAACCGTTGTGTTTTAAAATTCGGCAATGGTGAATTTTTGTGTTTTGTAAGCCTCTTAACAATATCTAGTAGTTAAAAAAGGGATATTCAATAGGTCACAACTACCCTATTTCGAACACATTAATCAAAGAGAAAATCGAATACTCTGATTTTTCACAAAAAAAGAAAAAAAGGTTTAAAACGTCTCTTAGAAAAACAGAAAAGGAAGATTTTTTTTTTTTTGGGGGGGGGGGGGGTATACCACCCTAGTTTATATTTTTGGTACACATGTACATGATTTTGAACTTTGAACCTCTGTTGCCTTTTAGAATTATGTTAACGGGTTACGTAATGTACTTTTCCCCTCCGAATTAGTAAAATGACTCTGAATCGGGGGGGGGGGCTCTCTGGAAAGAGGGGGTGGAGGGGGAAAACTGAGGTCATATTTGGAAATAGGGGGTCATTTGACATAAGAATTAGCCACAATTTTGTATTTTGGCTGAAGACCTGCTTTAAAACTCGAGTGCAAAGTGCGATTTTTAGAGCATTATTTTATTTAAAAAAAAAAAATTACAGCGTGAAAATTTTTTCTGACCCGGAAGCCATAGAAGCGGATCCTGTACTCTGGTTCTGCACCGAAAAAAATGTTTTAAAGGTCTTTTTAAAGAAACTAGAATGAAAAGATCGTTTTTGGAGATTTTTCAAATATTTTGGGGGGTTACGCCCCCCAAAATTCCCCGATTTTTTCTCGGTGCTCATGATTTTAAACTTTGAGTCTCTCTTGACCTCCAAAAAAATTTAGGGGTGAATATAAGGCTCTTTTCCCCTCCAAAAAAAAATAATAGCTCTGAAACTAAGGAAAAATGAAAAAAAAGGGGGGAGGGCGTTTTAAAAAAAAATGGTACGTGATGGGGGAAAACGGGGGTCATATTCGGATTCAGGGGGTCATTTTACATAAGAATAAGCCTTCAAAATGCCAGAAGCATTTTCAAGGTTTTTTTTTTTTGCCGCACAGTGTAATTAGGGATGCCCCGAATAATCGGTAGTACCGATTAATCGACCACTTTGCTGATTATTTATAATCGTCAAAATTGGGCCGATTAATCGGCGAAAATATATTTTCAATTCTACGAGAAATTACGATAAGTAAATTTGCTTACAGTAAACAAATGTAATTTTCTGAAAACACATAGAAACAATATTACTACATTTTTCTTGTATCGGTATTTTTCTCCTTTAACACAGCGCATTAAGATGACTAAAATTTTCAGAAATAATGAAAGTCTTGCATTAAATGGCTATCAATTATTTAAAAACAGAGAAATATGACACTGAAAGTGCAACTTAAATTAGCCTGCTCACCGCAGCCTCCTCAGTATTTATTGAATTTTTCATGTCTAGGTAACATTGTGCAACTTTATGTAACACTTAACAACATGTAAATTGACTCAAAAAAATTTGAGGCAAATTTGAAATTATTTTGGGAAAATTAGAAAAATAGAGAAAAATTAATCGTTTCTCAGAAATAAACTATTAACTATTTCTAAAAACGAAAAAGGAAAAAAAGTGACGGAGAAGTTAGTATGATTAAAAATAATATCCATAATCACCAATCGGACGATTGTCAACTGCCGATTAATCGGTAATCGGCTTATTTGCTTACCGGTGCATCCCTGCTAAAATTGTGCTAATGCAAAGCCATGGAGACAATGCAGAAAACAACGCTTTATGTTCAAGATGAATAGTTTTAAAATTGGGGCTATGCAAGAATACCCAATAGTGTTTTTAGTGTTATGCGTAGCTCGCAAGTCTCGGGAAATTTTAAAACGTGATTCTTGTTGTATTTCGAGTAAAATAGAGGGTAAAATAATGAACTTTTTATGATATGTAGGGCAATATTTTAAAAGAAGAAATTCAATAGTGCAGCTGAAGGAACGGTGGCCAGAATTTATAAACTTCACTGTTCAAAGTTTAGTCATCAAATATGGTAAAACTCCTTTTCAAAACCCTTCAAATAGTTCAAATCAGTCAAAGTTATATAAACTTCCCGAATTCTATAGTTCTATTCTAATTTGACTCTTATCTAGATATGTTTGTAGTGGGAGGCATTGGCTCGCAAGTCTCGAGAAATTTTTAAAAATGACTCTTGTTGCATTTCGAGTAAAATACAAATGTGACAATTCTACCGTTGTAGTACAATTCTTGGGATCTACAGAAATGCGTTTCGTGGCCCCCAAAAGTGAAATGAGGGCATTGAGTTTTCCTTCAGCAGGGATTGATCCCACTCGGTAAGAAAACTCTGAAATGGGAGAGATTGTTTTCGGGTAACTGCCAGTTCCCGAATTGAATTGTCTTTCTACCAGTTCTGAAAAACACCAGCTTTGATATATGTTCAAACTGTAAGATTTTCGGATGTAAATAAAGTCTTTATCCAATTTAAAAGCAATGTCTTCCCTTAGGGATGAAAGACGTTAGAAGAACAAGATTAAGGTAGCATAGTATTCTTGTGCAATTGTAGTTGAAAAAATCAAACACTCGCTCGTATTCGAAGACTCTTACTACTTGATACAAGTGCAAGGTGTTATATTTTCAAACATAATGTGCTCTACAAGTTTCAGTCGCTAAATTGTTGCTAAGGGGCCGCTTTCGTATTAAAATGTTCATCAACTTAAAAATGTGTTATGAGAACCCCTCTTTTTTATCACATATTTGTAGCGAGAAATTTGTATTAGAAAAAAGCTGAAATAAAGGGGGGGGGGGGGAGAATCGAAAGAATCTGGAAATTGCGGTGAAACACAAAAGATAATTTAAATAAATTTCAACTTTTTAGTGGTACAATGCATTCTCATTTCAATAACAGTAGCGAAGAATCTCGTGATAGGTAAGATAGCGCCATTTGTTGAAAATAACAGAAAAAATTCACTGAAAACAAGAGTAATCATCTTACTACTATTATCTACTGCAAATTGGGAGCACAAAACAGTTCTTAAAAGCAGTTGCGAAATGTACATTTTCTTCTGCATTTTTTATTAATCTAAATTTTAACAATGAACCCAAGGAATTTCTTGATTGAATTTTACTTGTGTTAGTGTTCTTCTACATTCGAGAGATTTAGTTTTACGCACGTTTTAAACTATTTGTTTCGAATAAAACAAATTGCTAAAACATTCCATGTCGTCTACATGGAGCGAAATAGCCGAGTTGGCGGTGTATTGCATATTTTTTTCGCTTTTACTCTGTACACTTTTATATTACATGTTATAGTAATGTTTACAGAAAATTATTTAGTTAGGAAATTAAATCATCATAATTCCTTTTTAAAAGTGCTTTGAAAAATGATACTTAAAAAATATTTTTTTCCGCCGATTATGGCCGACTACTCGGCATTGTCGATTAATCGGTGCATCCCTAATTTTTCGCGATTGTTGTTGTTTCTAATACCACTCGGGTATCCGAGCCCGAGTAAATGAAATCTGCTCGATTTAAGGCAGGAAAGATACGGTTTCCGTTTTTAAGAGCACCATTTAGGTGAAAGACCGATTTAAGCTCAACACACATGCCATAAGGACCCGTTCATAGGGTAGGCCATCCATTCATAACTCACTTTCACACACACAGAAAGGACAATGACAGGAGAGAGACAGTACGCCTATGCCCCAGCCGGGACTCGAACCCGCGGCCACAGCATCACGGTCAGACGTCGCTGAACACTAGACGAGGTGGCCGGCGTTGCGATTGTTTTATGATTTTTCAGTAATATTTATTCTAAAATATAATTTTTGAAATAATTACCTATCTTATTCGCAACAATTCAATTTTTTTGTATTTTCTTTAACTCCCCCCCCCCCCCAAGCAAAATTTTATTCACATAATGTAAGAGTGAAGTGATGTTATGTACGAGTTTTGTTCAAAAATTATTATGCAATAGAAGGGGGGGTGGGGAGCGGTTATTTTTGCGTCTTTCGTACTCGTTATTTGATGATGATTCAACTGTGGGAGAGAGTGCCATCTGTCGGGGGGGGGGGGGGGGGGAATTAGCCACAATAGAAAGAAGTTCTAAAACTACCAAACATGAGTGAAATTTCGGAATGTTGAAAATTTTTCCTTCCTTTTCAAACTAAACCCTATCTGGGGGAAAACTTTTAGGTTCGTGTGACTGCAGGTTGTCTCAAATACTTGGTTGACATAATTTATCAGTGACCAAATCCCAGAATTTTGACCCCTTATAACTCGTAAACTATTCGAGTAATTGAAATTTAATTCGCAAAAATAACTCTCTAGCTCATGTTCTCTTAGCCCTAAAAAAGTAGGTTTCTAGCTTTATCCACAACAAAGTTACAGGGGTTCAAAAATGTTGCTTCCTGTAAGGATAGTACTGCCATGCACTTGCTCGAGTCGACTTAGCTTGCTTTTGCACACTACCGTACTCCCAGATTTTCCCTTGTAGGTAAGTCACGGCTCGTTGTTAATTTTGGTAGTCATTTATTCTTATTTTTTTACTATTTTTCTACCGTTATGCTTGGGCAATATCACTTAGAAAATAATTTGGTAATATAATTTTGTCTTTTTAATGGACATTCAATCAAAACTAGCAGAGAAACAAGACAAATTGAACGATACACTAGTTACTAGTTAGGAGATCGGACCTCCTGCTATCACGTTGAAAACCCTGCTCTAGAGATCGTCAAGCACCTACTAGCGCAGCAAGAGCTTTTGCACCTGAGGGAGGTGGCTGCTTATGACTTTCCTCACAATTGGATCAATCAAATCAATTAGATCAAGGGTTCAGGAAGCTGACCCCCTCCCCTTGCTCCCTCTGCAACTACTATTTTAATGCCTTAAAAAAAAAAAAAAAACCTGGCTATTTCTCCGAGTGCGGCACTGTGAACAACACGACTAAACCTCGTTAAATGGAACCCGAGAGACCTTGAAAATCAGATCATCTTAACCACTTTACACTCCAGTGTCCCCCGCACTTTTCATAACTCGTGGTTTAACTGGGTTGGGGCCCCGAAGAGCGCTCTGCTCTTTTGATCTAGACCAAAGGCCGAGCAAACCCTTTGTCCAGTACCCCCAGAGGTATCGATTCAATTGGAGGACTTTGTGGCCACGCGCGTTTTAATCGTCCCTAGCCACCATTAATTAATTCACCGTAGTTTGACTCATCTGAAGACCAATTGCAAATATTTAAATCCAAGATCTTGAAGTCTGTAACATTTCAGTTCATTCCAATGAAAGCCAACTTGACGGGAAAGGGGGTCAATTCCCTTGGGATAAGACTGAATTTTACGTATTGCTTCTAATGTTTGAAATTAAATACTTGAAGAAGTATTCCTTGTTTTAAGTTATATTTACCGGTTGAAGGAAAAACGTACTTTATATAAATAATATGCCGCTTGGAGAAATAATTCTGCCTTGTTTCATTAGTGGAAAAGTTTTCTCGAAAGCTCTCTAAAGAGAGCGCAATGCAAGAGATGTTAGGATTGGAAAGTTTTATCTGATTGAAAGGACCGCAGACATTCCCAAAATATTGAGAATGGCTGCGCTCTAGCGTCTAAAACACACGAATACGTTGAATCTCACAACGCAAAATGTAAACAAACCGAAGTAGCTGCGCATGCTCGAACTCTCGCCTCTGCTAGCTAAAAGTTAGGTTGTACTTTTTTTTTTTTTGGTAGCAGCAAAATCTCTCGTTGAAAATAGCCATTCCCCCACTCCCTTCAGCCCTTTTTTAGGAAGTTTTTCTCTTTTCTTTCATTGATGGTGTATTTATTTTACACAGACGACACTCAATTACGCTTCAAAATATTTATTTAGAAATAAGCCGAAAGCTTTCAACACAAAAAGACAATTGCCACTTTTCATTTATATGCAAAAAAAATTTCAATTAATTGCAAAAAATATAACTAAAAATAATTCTAAATTTAAAAAGATTTATATTTTCATTAATAAAATTTTCTTTTAAACACATTTTTTATTTGAAAATTTCTTTCTGTTTTAAATTGCTTTGTTGCATTTTATTTGTTTTATAATTAAAAAAGTAATCCAGGTTTTGATCTATTAATTCTTAATGAAATTTTAATTTTAATTACATTTAAAAAAACTTAAAAATTTATTCAAAATGTAAAATTTTTGTTAAATTAATAGTTTTTAAATAACCTCTTGTTTTATTACAAAACAAAACACATTCAAACACAAGTTTCTCATTTCCGAATGTGATGCTTTAAAACTATTTGTATAGTGTTAAATCTGAAGTTCACTTTTTTACATGCGTTCAAACATTGTCCTATCATTCAATATTTCAGAAGATCTGTTAAATCGTGTTAAAACTAAATGTTTGCGACAGTATAGCTTTAAAAATCACTGATTTTTTAATAATTTCAGCTGGATATTTTTTACATAAATATGTTATTTCACTTGAAATTTTTCATAAAAATATTTTAAAATTTGAAATTCAAGCTTAGTTATTTAAAATTATTGACAACGCGATAACCTGGTACTCTTGTTCAGAATGTTTTGAAAGCTTCATTTTTGACACTTTTTTAGGCACTGGTCTTTGAGGCAAAATCCGCTTATTAGTAGGGGATGTACTTAAGTCAATATCATGATTTTCTTGCAAATGTTTGTTTATGTTAATTTTAGAAACATTTTCTTCACAGAGAAGGCATTTTTGTAAAGAACTCGAATAATTTGTCTTCGCGTGTATTTTTTTAATGTGTTCTCTTAAATACCTTTACATTTTGAAACTTTTCTCACGCAACCCACATTTAAAAGAATTATCATCGGTAGCACATTTTTTGGTAAGTCCTTGTCCAACACAGAATGAATTGTCTTCAAATGATATCGAAAATGATAAAAATTGTTAAATTTCTTATTACAATGAGAACAGTTTTTAAGAAATTTCTTACATATATGTTCCATTTTCGCTTGAATCTCTTCACTATTAAAAGTTTCACACGGCGCGGCGCACCCCGGTCAGAAAATTCTAAATCAGAAGCACCTGAAGTGCTTTCAAATACTTCATCACAGCGATGACTTTGCTTTGATAAAAGCGGCTGAGGTGGCTCTGAAA
This sequence comes from Uloborus plumipes, assembly GCA_038373865.1. NCBI lineage: Eukaryota > Metazoa > Arthropoda > Arachnida > Araneae > Uloboridae > Uloborus > Uloborus plumipes. The sequence continues at coordinate 52,093 of JAXGGA010002754.1, read as the reverse complement.
AGGGCCGTTTTTTTTTTTAATTTAAATTTGTGCAAGAAATCATAACGCGCAAAACAATATGACAACCAGCTCATCGAAATTAGTCTCGGAACCAAACAGATCAAACTTCGCTCTCTGTAAGGAAAGAATTGCGCATGCGCTACCGAAAAAATCTCGTTTTCAGTGCGAGGGATGACGAAAACTGTTTATCTTTCACTTTAAGATGCCCAACGTATTCGTGCACTCTAGACGCTAGTGTGAAACAATGCTTGTTGAATGAGGAGTGAATTCTATGTTGGGGTAAACAATACGGTGGTGGCCCAAAAAAGTAATTTGTGACGGACCCTAAAATTTTTATGTACGCCCTACTCTTGAAAAAAATAGAGATATGGGGCTTGCTCTCCCCCCCCCCCCCCCGTAAAATTTTGGAATAATATGCCGGTTTGTAACTGGTAAAGTCAACAAGGGAGGAGGAAGCAAATGGTTTGTCTCCGATCGCTACTTTTACGGGCCGGAAAAAATATAATAATAAATTCTGGCTAAACATTACAACTAACATATAAAAAATAAAAATACCCCTCCTACCTGCAAATTAAATGCATATAATAGGAAAAATGATAAAAGCGTACACAAATGTGCTTTTACATTTTGTTTCTAAAATCGGGGTGGGTTGCTCTTTTGCCCCCCCCCCCCCCGAATCGGCTGAATGACGGGCTTGATCACAAGGGCTCCTATTCAATGAAAGAAAATCTTTAGCAGGATGACCTTTCATTCTTTTCACTCATTGATTCTCATCTTTTACAAAATGAGCTCTTAATATCTCTGAAACACGTGTCAGAAATTTAAATTCAGATGTTTGGGCATTATAATGTTGTTATTAAGTGGGTTTAAGCATTTTAAGTTTTGAAGACTTTTAGTGAAGACAATTATTGCAATTATAGGCTTTCCCCACAACCCCTGGGACTATTTTTGTGGTTGGCAACACCCAAAATCGTATTCCTCGTGTCGAGTTTGAAGAGATTAAAAGTTTATACTCAGCTCTATCTCGGCGAACCCGGCTGTTACCTTCTGTCGCAGGTTTTTTTTTCTTTTTTTTTTTTTTGAGCTCAAAGCTCAGAACATATTTTTTAATAAACGCCAACGGAAAATCATGCTATTAATTTTTTTTTTTCCTTGATTTAGTCAGGAGCTAGGCACTCCTTCCCCTAATTTGTATTCCTCTTGGTAAGGAGCCTTTTGATAATAACATGCATCTGTGATATTGGCGATACAAACAGTTTCAGCATTAAATTCACAGATGGCAGCACATGCCGTATGTTTACCATCTCCTTACAGGCCCGTTATTTAAGGGGGCAGGGGGTCAATTTCCCCCCCCCCTGGCTTTGAGAAATCAATGCATTTACAAAAAGTGGGCGTGGTTTTTGATGTTTTCCGGTGAAATTGCATTGTGTTTGGACCATTTGACCCCCCCCCCTCCCCTGGAAAAACTTGAAATGACGTCCCTGCGTTTTCCCACTTCCCTAATAACTTTTCGTCTCACTATTATACCATTTAAAAAACAAAAGAGTTAAAAAACATTTACTTTTGCCAATTTATGCATATCGCCCTCTTAAGCCTGATGATAATAGATGAACGTCAAATGAGTAACCTTGTTTCCAGAGGCAAAAGCAAAATCTTTTTTCTGATAATAAAGTGTTGGGTACAAAAGACCTCAAACTTTAATATGTAACTATACTAGGATCAGCTACACAAAGCAAGGCCAAAGATTTTGGGAGGGGACTCGAAAAGCCACCCTCTGGTTTCGCCACTGCGTGCACTACTGCATAACGTAAGTCTTGGAGCCTCCTTGGTCTTGGGAACACATACTGGTGCACTGAATCAATTTTAGTTCGTGAGTGTTCACTTTTCGTTTAACTCCCAGTTAGTTTTATGTAGATCTTGAAACATATTCTGAAACCTAAATTGATCGCTACACTGACAATTGTATTTGACAATACTCTTGCAACTAAGGCCCTCTCGCATTCTGATTGAGGGATTGAATTCTGTCCATCTACCACTCCCTCCCTCAAGATTTATGGGGATATGTGCCTCACAGCTATTGTCGCCAACTTACCCCTCTTTCAGCTCCGAAAATAGAGATTGCACCAAACCCCTGTTTTTTTTTTTTTTTTGAGAGTATTTGACGAAATTGAGTTGAAAGTAGAAGAATTTTCAAGACACGCTTCCTGGTTCTTTAAATTATACATAAGATTTATGAACATCGTCGGTATGATAAGAATGGGTTGACAAAGCATGTAAATAATTATTTTTAGTTGAATTTACTATCCATTATAATGCTATTCAGGTCGATTTTCTGTTAAAAAAGAAAAAATTAGTCGATCAAATAATTTGAAGGAAAACTGTGTTTAATAGTGGCCATTTTTTTTCAAAAAAAAATGTCATCCTTAAGAACCAAAGTATTGGATTTTTATGCAGGATGCCACTTCACATCAAATATAGCTAGACGCGTTTAATAGCTATATGAGGTGAAGTACTAGAACTAGCACTCGTTGAAGAACTAGCACAAGCGGCTCGATAATTGGAACATTTTTCCGTCCCCAGTTTCCATTTGTCCTACAAATAAAATATTTAAACTTATCTTTCTTTTTTCGTACTTGCTAGGTCATCATAGGAACAAGTTTAAAATATTCAAATTTTATCCGTTTTCTGACCCGTGAAGTTCATTTTAAGAAGATTTCAGCAGTTAGGATCCTTTTTTTTTTTTTTTATTATATATTTTTTTTCATTATAACTATCAACTTAATTTCAGCACTTAATATGCTAAAATTCATTGGAAATTTAGCTGTTTTCCCACTTTCCTAATAACTTTTCCCCTCACTATTATACCATTTAAATAACAAAATAGTTAAAAAACATTTACTTTTGCCATTTTATGCACATCGCCCTCTTAAACCTGATGATAATAGATGAACGTGAAATAAGTAACCTTGTTTTCAGAGACAAACCCAAAATCTCTTTTCTGATAATAATGTGTTGGGTACAAAAGACCTCAAACTTCAATATGTAACAAAACTAAAATCAGCTACACAAAGCAAGGCCGAAGATTTTGGGAGGGGACCCGAAAAGCCACCCTCTGGTTTCGCCAGTGCGTGCACTACTGCATAACGTGAGTCGTGGGAACACACACTGGTGTACTGAATCAATTTTAATTTGTGAGTGTTCACTTTTCGTTTAACTCCCAGTTAGTTTTATGCTGCACTTGAAACATATTCTGAAACCTAAATTGGTTGTTACCTACATACGCAAGCAGGTATTTTTCCCGCAACTAAGTCCTTCTCGCATTCTGATTGAGGGATTAAATTCTGTCCATCTACCTCTCCCTTCTTCAAGATTTGTGGGGGTGGGTGCCTCACTGACTAGCGTCTAGAGTGCACGAATATGTTGGGCATCTTAAAGTGAAAGATAAACAGTTTTCGTCATTCCTCGCACTGAAAACGAGATTTTTTCGGTAGCGCATGCGCAATTCTTTCCTTACAGAGAGCGAAGTTTGATCTGTTTGGTTCCGAGACTAATTTCGATGAGCTGGTTGTCATATTGTTTTGCGCGTTATGATTTCTTGCAAATTTAAATTAAAAAAAAAAAAAAACGGCCCTTTTCAGAGCCACCTCAGCCGCTTTTATCAAAGCAAAGTCATCGCTGTGATGAAGTATTTGAAAGCACTTCAGGTGCTTCTGATTTAGAATTTTCTGACCGGGGTGCGCCGCGCCGTGTGAAACTTTTAATAGTGAAGAGAGAGATTCAAGCAAAATGAAACATATATGTAAGAAATTTCTTAAAAACTGTTCTCATTGTAATAAGAAATTTAACAATTTTTATCATTTTCGATATCATTTGAAGACAATTCATTCTGTGTTGGACAAGGACTTACCAAAAAATGTGCTACCGATGATAATTCTTTTAAATGTGGGTTGCGTGAGAAAAGTTTCAAAATGTAAAGGTATTTAAGAGAACACATTAAAAAAATACACGCGAAGACAAATTATTCGAGTTCTTTACAAAAATGCCTTCTCTGTGAAGAAAATGTTTCTAAAATTAACATAAACAAACATTTGCAAGAAAATCATGATATTGACTTAAGTACATCCCCTACTAATAAGCGGATTTTGCCTCAAAGACCAGTGCCTAAAAAAGTGTCAAAAAAGAAGCTTTCAAAACATTCTGAACAAGAGTACCAGGTTATCGCGTTGTCAATAATTTTAAATAACTAAGCTTGAATTTCAAATTTTAAAATATTTATATGAAAAATTTCAAGTGAAATAACATATTTATGTAAAAAATATCCAGCTGAAATTATTAAAAAATCAGTGATTTTTAAAGCTATACTGTCCATAGACAAACGTTTAGTTTTAACACGATTTAACAGATCTTCTGAAATATTGAATTATAGGACAATGTTTGAACGCATGTAAAAAAGTGAACTTCAGATTTAACACTATACAAATAGTTTTAAAGCATCACATTCGGAAATGAGAAACTTGTGTTTGAATATGTTTTGTTTTGTAATAAAACAAGAGGTTATTTAAAAACTATTAATTTAACAAAAATTTTACATTTTGAATACATTTTTAAGTTTTTTTAAATGTAATTAAAATTAAAATTTCATTAAGAATTAATAGATCAAAACCTGGATTACTTTTTTAATTATAAAACAAATAAAATGCAACAAAGCAATTTAAAACGGAAAGAAATTTTCAAATAAAAAATGTGTTTAAAAGAAAATTTTATTAATGAAAATATAAATCTTTTTAAATTTAGATTTATTTTTAGTTATATTTTTTGCAATTAATTGAAATTTTTTTTGCATATAAATGAAAAGTGACAATTGTCTTTTTGTGTTGAAAGCTTTCGGCTTATTTCTAAATAAATATTTTGAAGCGTAATTGAGTGTCGTCTGTGTAAAATAAATACACCATCAATGAAAGAAAAGAGAAAAACTTCCTAAAAAAGGGCTGAAGGGAGTGGGGGAATGGCTATTTTCAACGAGAGATTTTGCTGCTACCAAAAAAAAAAAAAAGTACAACCTAACTTTTAGCTAGCAGAGGCGAGAGTTCGAGCATGCGCAGCTACTTCGGTTTGTTTACATTTTGCGTTGTGAGATTCAACGTATTCGTGTGTTTTAGACGCTTTGTTTCACGCCCCTACCCCCGCTCTTTCAACAGTTGTATGAAGAATTTTTTAAAACCTGTCGACACTATGGAAAAGTTTTACAAATTTGGTGCTTTGGCAAAGCATGTTAAAAAATGTTACCCTCCAAATAGAATTTCAAGCTTTCAATATCATCCATTTGGTTAACATTTCGAAATTAAGAAGTACAGCAAGATAACAAATGCATTCACATCCCATTATCGGGTTGATAAACAAAAAAATGCATAAAAAGAAATAAAAACATTGAAATATACTTTAATAGAAATACAAATAATGTGTGATTTCATAGCTAAGTAATTCTAAAAAATATCCATGGAGTCATTAATAAAGAAAAAGTACAAAAATGCAACACAACTCCTAACTATATATTTCTTAGTACTAACATGCAAAACAGTACATATTAAATCAATGCCGGATATACAGTTTTTCCGATGCAGGAGAAAAACTTGAAACTGCCGCCCTTCCTTAAACCTCTATATTACATTTTGATTAAAGTGAAAGATAGGGAGAAAAGAAAATTAGAGTTTATAAAACGTTTAGTTTATTACTCAGAAATTCTTCTGCAATTTATTGCTTTAAAGGAAAAATAGATACTAAATATGCAATACACTGCCAACTCGACCATTTCGATCCATGGACTGCAGTTTCGAGCTTATTATGCTCTCATCAGCTTGGAATACGAAAGTAGTCGTGCCTCCAACTCGACTCACTGCTTTAGATACTAAATGCTAAGAGTCGCAAAAGTGCAATTGCCTATGGTGACGTCAGAGGACGGATCGGGGGATAAGCCTGAAAATTTTTCTAAATTAAGGTCTCTAACTGTAGTTTCATTTACTCTTTTGTGGTGTTAAGAAGAAAGAGTAGGTGTACAAAATGAGGAGAACAGATCTGAGGTTCAATATCGCTATTTTAGAACAGATCTGAGGTTCAATATGGCAATTTTAGACAGATTTCATTAACGTAACGGTGAGTGTTAAGACCCGATTTCCCCCCCCCCCCCCTGGGCTCCACTCAAAAGTTTTTCAAAATTAAACGTTTCAAAACGCAATTTTCGGCAAGTATTGTTTATTTTATGGAAATGGAGAAAGTTCGAGTGCATTCTCAAAAATGTTTTTGATAATGAACGCTAAAAGTTGCAATTTTCGATTTTCTTTGCAGACGGCACGGAAATGCTTTGAAATTGAACTCAACAACTGCAGGATATCTATGGAACTTGCTATAACATAGTTGTTTCTTCTGAGCGACGGTAGTATGAGAATATGTATGAGAATTGGGAAATAGTATGAGAATTGCATTGATTTACAGCTTTTAAATGATTTTTTAAAGTTTTTTAAATAGAGTTCATTCCTAAGGTTATTACGAAAATTTTGATTTTGACAAGATACTTGAAAGATAAGAAACCAAGAACTTCGTGAGAAGAAAAGAAAAAGTTAGTGTTCCTTCTCGTTTTTTTTAAACTTCAAAATAAAAGTATAATTTAGTTTCCCTGTGAGGACATTGGGTGTCTAGGATTCTCTCGGAATTTTTCCGAAATTGAATTTGGAAAACTGCATATTTTGGGTTGCTGAAATTTTTGGATGCGTTCTCAGGAAAAAATTCGACGTTGTATATGAAATTCATGAACATTAAAACCATTTTGGGGCTTTTGTAAAACAAAACCCCCAATATACATCTTGAAATAACTGAAATCAATATCAACCACCAACGGGAAGTTGGACTTTTTCATATTTATAACGCAACTGAAGAAAATAATAGTGGTGGCATAAAATTTAAAGTTTCTCATTGCACTCCAAAAAGTTATCCATCAAATACGGTAAAGCAATTTTAAGAAACCCTCAAACAGTTTAAATCAGTACAAATTTTTAATCTTCCCGAATTCATTAGTTTTAACTGCATGCCAATGTGTACTAGGAAACAAACATGAACAAAAATAATATGTTTTTATCGAGTACTGCAAACAAAAACGTTCCGCTTGAATTCAACATCTAAAGTGTGCAATTAGAGGAAAATGTAGAAAAAGAGAGGAGAGCAATGAAAAATGAATGTTTGGAAAGATGTGGTAAATTAACAGCAGTGAAGCGCTACAACTCAAAATTTTAGTTTTGGCCTTACTCCCATTTGGAATGTGCTGCCATCTATGAATCTAACGTTTATTCTTTCGCGTCTTAAACATTTTAAGCAATTATATCATTTTTTACAAAACAGGCTCCTTACCAAGGAGCATACATAGCGAGCCAGGCCCTCTCGAAATCAAGGATTTTTAAAAAACTAAAACGTTACTTGGCTTGCAATTTGTTTAAAGGAAAAAGAAAGCACTAAGAGTGATTCCAGCCGGGTACGCCGAGGGAGAAAACACCAGCCGTTTTTAATCTCTTTGCCAGCGGTGTGATTAAAAGGATAAGTGCAGCCCAGCGCCGGATTTATACATGAACTTCGGTGCCTGTGTCCCAGGTGACAAATTTAGAGGGCAGCAAAGCCGGGGTGCAGGTTCGAGTCCCGCCTCGCTCATTGGGACATGGGGGTCCTGACCACCTGTCATGCATTGTAAATCTCATGTGTATTCATCCAGTGAATAAATAAAGCACATCAATCTTATCGTTGTGAATTGCTCAATTTGTGTGAATAAAGCAAATCAAAAGGGTATCATGCCGCCAACGCCGTGCCCAAGGGAAGGGTTTTGGGGGAAGCAAAATGAAGAAAATAAATACAAATGCGATGACCAGCAGCAGGCTCTGGGCCCAACTGGGCTGGTCCTAGTCAAATTAAGGACCCCAATGAAGATCAATAGCCCTCTTAAAGCTATCTACTCCATTGCTCCTTACCGCCTCTTCCGGTAAACTGTTCCAAGTTCCCACTACCCTGCTAAAGTAGTAATTTTTTCGAATTTCCAGGTTGGCCTGAGGTTTAAACAGCTTAAAACAATGACCCCTTGTCCTGCTTTCCGTGCAAAAATCTGGTGACATTAGTGTTTTTATTAAAATACAAAGCTCCCTTTTTTGCATATTTTCTCTGAAGTTTTGCAGCAGTTAATGGTTTTCTTCTTTTTAATAACGTGACGGATTTCGTATTTTGGAAAATTAATGGCTGAAGAGAAACGCTGAATAGTTTGATAGTACAAAGCAACTGTATCAATATTAAATAAAAAAATAAATACCTTTGTGCACAAAAATAAAAACATATAAAACAACGTTGAAATACACAAATGCGCATTAATACTGCAGACACATGTTTCGGCGTTACAAAGAACGCCTTTTTCAATGCAAAAATGTGTGTTTTTGGATTCACAGACATCTGACAAAGGCTTCTCAGACATCCGACAAACGTCTTGCCAGCTGAGCGGCCGGAAGCTTTGTGCCAGCAGCACACAAGGATCCTTATTTTGGTAAAAACATTTAAATAAAAGGCAAAAATACATCCTTTTTCATAATTTAATGCCCAAAATCCATAACACACTGAACTTCCTTCCAACCCCTAATATCTCCGTCTCTTATCCTGTTACTACACGTCCCTTCCAAACATATTTTCACTCCAAAACTTATGTGCTATAGCAGATATTGATTCTTATTCGTTCTTGATAAAGTTTAATTTTTCATATTACTGTGGTCCTAACTTAATGGGGTAACGGATAAACGAATACACCATTTTTATGAATAAAACATCTCAGAACCCATGCCATGGATGCAATGTTAAAGATCCCCACTAAATCTAATAATATTTCTTGGAGCCAACAGTATTCGTTTAAGTGAGGCTGACACTGGCTCGCCATTTCAAGTTTTTCCGGGGGGGGGGGGGGGCAAAGGGTAAAAACACAATACAATTTCAACAGAAAAAAACAAAAACCAACGCCCACTTACATGTAATACATTGATTTCTCAAAGTAGGGGGGATTGACACCCCCTGCCTTCCTAAATGACGGGCCTGGACCGACAGTATATAGTTTGAAAATCTATTTCTAATAGCCTTAATTAGTTTGTATTAATTGTTCATTTTCAGTTCCTGTATTACTGAGGTGGAAAATCAAAAGGTACTATAAAATAAAATTATTGCAAGTATTTTGTAAATTAATGTTTCCATGGTTAGAATTTTGATTTCATAAATTAATAGAACAATTGCACCAGTTTCCTATTCTAATATTTTCTAGTACAAAGCACTGCGTGAATTGTAATTCCTAATACAAGTACAGTGCTGTTGTCATTGTATAACAAGCACAACCTGTCAGTCCTGGTTGGATGAGTAGCTGCGTCCAATGCGATCTCGAGTGATTGACTCAGAGACAAAGACAGAGAAAACATTTGAATCCAAGAGGTAATCTCAGGGCCAAAGCAGCCCCAAAAAACCCGCCCGGGTTTTTTCGGGCGTCACTTAAAAAAACCCACTATCTCGGTAAAGTGGGTTGGGCCGTGGTAGCCCGATCGGTAGGCGTCGAACTCGTGACCGGAGGGACCCGGGTTCGATCCTCAGCCGATCAAAGATCCACCGTCTTGATTAATGGTGGCTGTTGGACGTTAAAAATGTCATGGTCACAAAATCCTCCAAGTGAAACGATACCTCTGGGGGGTGCTGGGCCAAGGGTTTGCTCGACCGTTGGTTTTGGTTCAAAATTTAGAACAGAGCGGTTAAATCACGAGTTGTGGTAGATACGGGGGACTCTGGAGTGTGTGATGTGGTAAAGTGGGTTTTTTTCAAAATTTACTGCATATTGAAACATTTATTTCAGAAACAAACTAAATATTGTGAATATTTTGATCAATACTAAGCCTAGAAATTGGTATTTATCAATTCTGTACCTCAGAATCAGACTGACATAAGCCCATTTTCGTCACTTTTTAGTAGAGGGCGATAATGATTGTCGGATTCATGCAAAGGATGGGACTCGCGCTCTTTTAACGCTTCTAAATAATTGCGAAGGAATTTCTTTTATATAATAACATTCTAATGGGTCGATGCAGCATGAGATTCTACATACGATGCAGCAAAAAACTGAAAATCGCCATTATGTCGTTCTGATTCTGAGGTACAGAATTTAGTTACAATATTTAATTTGTTATAATATGTAATCTTGGTCAGTCCCTGTTCCAGACATGGCCAACTACCTTCCCTGACAACTTATTAGGTATTAGAAATAAAACTACACGTCTCTATTACAGTTTTTTGTTTTTTTGAATTATGAGATGATCAAAATAATCAATAATTATTCTACTCTATAAATTCAATTCAATATCAATTTAAAATATAACGTCAATTTAAAAAGCTCAATATTACAATGCTTATTCCAAATTTGCTGAATAAGAATTTTTTTTAGAAGGTCACAGCGACAGAGAGTCTTCAGGACTCCCCCGATTCAATGAAAAGTTCAAGTAGGTGCATAATGTTTGAATGGAGAATGATATTAAAATGATTCTCAAAAAAAACCCGGGTTTTTGATCAAAAACCCAGGTGGGCTGGGCTTTTTCAAAAAGAAAAAAAAAAAAAAACGGGATTTTTCAAACTCTGGATAATCTCGAACAAAAATTTTAATTGCAAATTGTATTATATTGAACCACTTCTTGCAGTCAAGTTCTGTATTATACATTTTCAGTCCTAGTGTAGTTTACTACACTTTGATTTTCAAATCAACATTAATGACAGCCATCACAACTTACTGATTTCTTTAAACTGAATAAAAATTTTCAAATAAAAGCAGACATTACAAAAAAAAAAAACAAAAAAAAAAAAAAACAGTAAAATTAATTTTTTTTTTCGAGAAAAAAGCCTCTTTCGTTTTTTATTTTCTGAATATTTTTGAGGAAGGAAATAACTGATTTCTCTCCATACTTTGAAAATATATTGACATTTAATGCAGAAGGGGCATTTTCCGGTATTTGTGGCATGGGGTGCCCGTAACAAAACTTTTTAACAGTTTAAAATTTTTATATATATTGAAAAAGTACATTTTAAAGTATATGAATATCATATTGTTTTCATAGTTCACTTTATATTATGTTTGTAATTGCACTCAGAACATTGAAAATGCAATTTTCACTGTTACGGACTCTACATTGAATTTTTTTTTTAATCCGGCTTAAACCGATTTTTAAGCCAAAACTGGTATTTGAGACAGATAAAGTAAAGGCTCACCTCTAATAAAGCTAACAATTTTAATCAAAAAGTGCGTTCCATAATAAAATAATTTTGGAAAAAAATAGAACCGACTTCAGTTGGAAATTGCTCTAAAAAGTAAAAAATATTTTTTTTCTTTGAACACCATCGAAACTACTTTTAAACATAAGTTTTGAAATCGGCGCAAAAACAATGTATAGAATCATACGTAACTATAATTCAACGATGTACATTTTAATGGATCCAGGTTCTTCAAAAGCATTCGCATACATTTCATTCATTACCACACATTCGTGTAATGGTACAAATATTCTGCTTTTAATTTTCAATGGTTTCTCCGAACAATGTTGGCAAAATATGGTTAAATATCATTTGACCTATCGTTTTTGCGCCGACTTCAAAACTTATGTTTAAAAGTAGTTTCGATGGTGTTCAAAGAAAAAAAATATTTTTTACTTTTTAGAGCAATTTCCAACTGAAGTCGGTTCTATTTTTTTCCAAAATTATTTTATTTTATTCTTTTTAGTGTAAGTGTACTAATGAAATAAGGTAATGTTTCCATTACGGAACTTTACCTAATTTTCTTAAGTAAATGCTCCATAAAATAAACTGAAAAAAAAAGGAAGAAACTATCAACGCGTCTAAAATTATAAACGATTGACACTAAAAAATAATCTTTGTTATTCTCTGGTATTTATTTGTGTACTAGCTTAATCAAAGCCTAGTTTCTCGTTGTTCATAAGATTTTAACACATACTACGTACGTTACCGCTAATGAGTTTCATGTTAGATTTAGTTAAGCCTTGGTTCAAATTTTTCATCATGATTACTATTAATATTGCTGTTTATCGCGAGGCAAAAAATTTTTGCAACAATGAATTGAAAATTTAATCATTTAATGGGGAAATGACATGAAATTTACTGTTTTCCATAATAACTTTTTTTCTAGTGAACAAATATCGTCATATGAGTACATGGTACCTAAGTTACACCATTTCCTATCGATTTAAAAAAAAATCGTCCAAATCGGTTCAGTAGATCAGCTGCTATGTGCGAACAAACAAAAAAAAAAAACATATGCTTTGAATTGATAACCTCCTCCTTTGTTGAAGTCGGTTAAAAATTATGGATTGTGAAAATGATGACCGTAGAGTCCGTAACAATAATGAGGAATCTGCATGGGTCGGGTAATCGCAAACTGTTGATTAATTTCAATAGTTTATTACTTCAAACCCCTAAATATCAACTCGGTTTTTAAAAATCTGCTCAGGATTTTGCGAAATTACAGCTTAAAATCAGCTAAAAACGAAACTAAGTTCACGTGACACAAAAAGGGGAGGAGCTTGCTTCGACGTCGGTTCACTTTGAGTTGCGCTACGGCGAAACTGGTTGCGGTAGAAGCGAGGGGGATAGGCGAAAACGACAGGGGAGACCTTGTTGCTTACCGCTGTTTATTAAAAACGAAGGGGCTCTTATTATAATCTTTAGGAGAATATTCAGGGGGAAAGAGAGATGTATATCCTCCTGAATGTACCATCTCCGATGCCAGAAATTCCGATGTCAAGATCGGACATTCAATTGTACATCACTTTATTCACAAGTAAATGACCTCGAAGTAAAATTGTTTACTTAATTAAATGAATACCGAGAGCTTCTCGAGCACCTAAAGATATGGGCGTGGGGGATATTGGGATAACTACACGAAATTACAGAAAGAGTATTGAATTCAGATTGCAATAAATGCTTTTAATGCAAAAGTTGAAGCAGAACAAAATGGAATAAATCAATACAGGAAAATAAAACATTAACAAACAAGCAATGATAACAATAACCTGTACACGATTATCCTTCGGAAAAATGAAATCAGTTCAGTTCGGAGTTTTTTTTTTTTTAATTTAATTTTTTTTTTTTTTAATTTTAAAGGAGTGATTAGAGTACCTTCCATATTCATAATTTTTAGTTCAATGTAATGAAAGATTCATCTAAAGAAAACACTTTTTAATGAAAAAAGGTGTAAATATGCATACCGATAAATGGATAAAATGAAAACCGGTCTTGTATAATTGATATACTATTAAATAAATTACTGTAAAATATTTTTCACAATAGAACAGTGAAGAACACAAACAGTTTTCAGTTTACTTTTATTTTTATTTATTTTTTTTATCGCTCTTGCACTATTCTGGTCTTCTCCTTTTGTGCATTAAAAAAAAATTGAATTTGGTGTGTTAAATGTTGAAGATTTGCAACAAGATTCAACAAAATAATGGCAGTTCGTACTTGGAGCCATCTTGAGAATGCTACCGAATTTATTTTGCAAGGGTCTCCAAACTATGGCCCGCGAGTATCTAAAATCTGGCCCACAGCTTTGGGCTAGATTTCAGATGCATACATGAGCTCAGTCTATTGGTAGGTATAATTTAATCTAATGTGAGAATTTATTGTGTATTTATATTTTGCGAGTTGCTAATATCACATATTACGATAAAGGCAATATCAATCGTTAAATCATGAATTGACACCAAGTAGTTTAGCTTCTGTATTCTGTCTTAATCTAGCCTTTAAAAATTTCATTATAATTTTTTGTGATTTGTTTCTTTAGAAATTAAGCATCGTTCGAAAAACACATTAGGGAAAATTTCTAAGTCCATAAAAGATTTAATAAGGTTATACAAAATGTTTCTAACAGGTAATAAATGTAATTTTTTTCATAAATAATAATTAATGATGATACAGTAGGAAATTTTTAATGTTATGGAGTAGGTAGCTTCGGAAATAAACCAATTTGGAATCATTTTTTAAGTAACTTTGATTATTTTAGTTTTTCACCCCAGTGTTTAATGAATGTTAGTTATAATGGTCTAAGAAAAATTCTACATTCTATGAATGGAAACTGAAAAATAATATAAAACTTGAAGCTCGTTATTAAATTGTAGGAATGCCTCAACGCTTATCTGAAAGTGCAGTTCATAGGCGGCTGGTGCACCAAAAAAGTGGGGGTCAAAAGAAACGTATGCGTGGGAGGAGGCAGCACCCCTGAAGTCTTTTTTTAAAGAATTTTGTTACATAGATTTTAACACTAATGATTAAAAGACCAATTTAAAAAGTGAGAAGTGGCCTTAAAAATTAAGACGGATAGCCACCTTTGACATACGCCTTCCGATTCTAAGTTCTACCCTTATGAAATGGCCTGGAAAAAAGTCCGTTTTTTAGAATTTGCAGTTTTTACTTCCGTAAAATAAATCAACCCACTGAGTAAAAAAAGGATTTCAATCGATCATTACTTTTTTATTCTGCAAAAGTGAGGGGGAAGGGCCCTTTTCCTTTTGTAAGTGAGGGGACATCCCCTCCCCTTGTCCCCCTGTACGAGCCGCACTATGGTGCATCAGTTATTACATATATTTCAACTGTTTCTAATACAAAAAATGTATCTGATTCTAAATTACGATGTGTATGATGAGCTATATATCTATTTAGGAGGGGGGAAAGGGGAGGGGTGGACTGGCCTCGAGCCTTGTAATTTTCAAAAGTGGCCCGTGGGCAAAACGTTTGGAGACCCCGGTTCTATTGGGAACTTACGAGCGAGCGCCCAGGGTGAGAAGGAGTAAAGTGAATTGCGACGTCATCAGCCAGGCATCAGCGGAGATGGGGAAAATAGGGGACGGGGCTTATTGGGCGACTTTAAGAATTTATTACAAAATAACTAATTGTCCGATTGAACTGAAATTGGTGTCTATCGTCATGAAATGACCTGAACTTTCATTTAAAAAAATAAAAAAAATGCATGCAGATTCCTCATTGGAATAAAAGTTTAGTTTTTAAAGAAAAATTCAATGTAGAATCCATAAGAGTGAAAATTGCATTTTCAATGTTCTGAGTGCAATTACAAACGTAATATAAAGTGAACGATGAAAGCAGTATGATATTCATATACTTTAGAATGTACTTTTTCAATATATATAAAAATTTTAAACTTTTAAAAAGTTTTGTTACGGACACCCCTATGTCACAAATACCGTGAAATGCCCCAGAATTATTCAACAGTTTATACACTGAAAAAAAAAGTAAATAAATTTATTTACAAATAAAGTACATGTTTAAAACAGTGCTGCAGCCAGATAATTTTATCTATCAACTTTCATCATTGCATTTTTTCCATTTCTTTCCAAACAAGAATACTTCATTAGACTTTTTAAGTGGATCTTCTTTTTTATTTTTGTACAGATAATTGTAGTCAATATCAAGCATTCCACCAACAACTTCCTGAAAGAAAAGTTCAGTGTAGATTTTAAGATTTTTCGCATTTTTGAGCAAAATATCATATGTAAATGGGTCATTTCAGCGAAAATGGTACAAATCAGTCCCAAGACTTTGGAATCTTTTAAAATAAATTTTAATAACTACTGGCCATTAAGTGTATTTTTTTATTGGTTCTCCATTTAATTTTGTGTAATCAAGTATCAATTGTTTAGGTATAATTCATTTATAAAGAACACAAAAAAAAAAAAAAATTTTAGAAGAAGGAGAAAATGACTTGTCCCAGGTTCAAATTACTAGAATTTAAAATGTGATTTCAGATTAAGCTGAAATGTAACAACAAAATAAATTACACTACACTGCATTACACAGAAGATGCTTCTGACACCATTTTTGCCGATTATTACGCAAACGAAAAAAAATTCCCGCAAAAAACTATTATTTATCCAAGTCCCTAGATTTTCTATATTTGGAATTGTTCACTCTGTTACAAGCCTTTTGTAAATAAAATAAACAATTGCATTCAATCTGATATATTTTTTACAAAATATAAGTAGTATAACTGCCACGATTAGCTTGCTACATTGAATTATATAGTCAGCAACCAAGATGAGCTTAATTCTTTTCTGATGATAGTTGATTTTAACTGTTGGGTGTCCACTCTGTTACAGTCGTATTATTGAGAAAAAAATGTATTTTTTCTTGATATTTCAGATAGACTTACAGTTTTAGGCTGTTTATTCCACTTTATGATTTTTCTGTGATTGTAACTTTTCTTTATGATTATAAAGATATTTTTAAAGGCTTATTTGTGCACTCTGTTACACAAAGTGATCAAAACATTTAAAATCCTTTCATAAATGAACCATGTACTAGCCATTCACACTTCATTATACTCAAATAAATGGAGACTCAATAAAAAAAATCATTAGTTGGTGGAAATTATTTAAATTGATAAATTTAACTAAACGGTTTCAGACATGATTTGTACCATTTTTGCTGGAATGAACCAAATATTTTTTCAAATAAACTTTAATGAAGACTAATATTTTGAGATAATTTTTTTTTTTTAATATCAAATATGTTTGGAATAAAACACACACACACAAGTAATTGTAAGAGTCAATGTGAGGACCAATTTATATAAAAGGGAACTTATCCATTTTCCTAAAATGTTCAGGAGATGAAAAAAACTACAAAATCTAATATCAGACATTAAACTACCACAGTTAAAATAACTTTTAAGTTTGGGCAACAAGATATTTCATTCTGGAAAAAGGAACATACTTTTTTTAATTTTTGCATAAAAATTTTAATCAAAAAAGAGCCCAATTTCAAATTATCACAAGCTATTGTTTTCAAAATAAAAATACATTTGTATTCAGATCAACAATGGGCTAAACATGTATGGTAAAGAGTTGTGTTTTGATCTGCATTTCTATACAGAAAATAGCGACATAGATTATACACAAATAGTTAATTTATATTTTAAACGTCCATTTAACCCATAAATGAATAGCTTCCCTTTTTAGGGACGGTTCAAAAAAGGGGTCTGAATTTCCCCAAAATGAACATTTCAACCAAATAATAGTGTTCAATTAGTACCTTGGTATTGTTTCAATTCGTTATTAACAGATTGTAGCACATAACCATTGCAAAGTCTGTTCTGTAGCAGTTTTAATATGATCTTTATCAAAAATTGCATCGTTCACAATCTCAAGAAAAAAAGCTAAGTTTTTCAAGTTAATCCCAGCTTCCCAGTTTATGTTAATTGCTGATTTTATTTCTTCTTATAAAATGTCTTTTTAAATATTATATCGTAGGCAGAAAAAATTTTTAGTAAAAAAAGTATGTACCCTCTAGGGTCTATCGTAACTTTTAAGGGAAGATTTTTCTTTAATTAATAAAAAAAATATTTTTTACATAATATTTTTTTTATTATTTTTCCTGTCCATTAAACACTGTTTGAAACCAGTATACAAAATATCTTTGGAAAAAAAAATGTCAGGCATTAATGGGTTAATCCAACACAGCAGTTAAATGTTGGCTTGGTAATGATACAATGGTCTTTTTTACACTATTTAGACCTGAAAAGGAACTATAACCTGTTACTTTAAAATAGGCATCAAGTCTAGGAATTTTGCGTTGCCTCCATGGAAACCATACAAAAAAGAACAGCTCCACTCTTTTTTTTAAGCTACTGTTGAGGCATTTCATTTATTTTATGTTTATCGAATGAGGCTTAAGCGTTTATTTGGGTCCTCATATCTCATTTATTTCTAAACGTTTTCTAACAAATCTAGGCATCTATATACATAAATATCTGCTTATGTATGTATGTCGGGGTAATCTTCAAAACTACTGGACTGATTTTTTAAAAACATTCATCATAGATAACTACATTAACAGGAACCAGGATAGGCTATAATTTATTTCTAAAAAACTTAGTTTAAAAAAGTTATTATGAAAAATAGTAAATTTCGTGTAATTTCCCCATTCAATGATTAAATTTTCTACTCATTGTTGCAAAAATTTGTTGCCTTGCAACAAAATATTAATAGTAATCATAATGAAAATTTTGAATCAAGGCTTCTCTGGAGAAAGTATGAAATTTGTTGCTTTCTTAAAATTTTTATGTTCATCTGTGCCAATAATTGACACCGCGTTAAATGAAAAGAGAATTGATTTTGGCAATAGTTTGAAAAAAGAAAGTGATTTTTTGGAAAATCACACGGATAAAATAAATAACGCATTTAAGCTTGATTTCACATTCGCCTACACACCTAGTTTATCTACCGCATAGCCGCAAAAAATACCTTTGAGAAATATGACCCTCTACTGGGCTTAGTTGAAAGTCATATATTTATGTTCTTGGATTTGGCATGTTGCATTTAAACCCGTGCGACGCCGGGCACGTTAGCTAGTACATCAATAAAGCACTGATTTCTAAGAAAAAGTTGTGCTTTATTAACGTTGATTTTTCAGTTGAATAATAGTTTATGAACAAAGTAATTTAAATTGTTTGCATTTATTTAACCTTTGTTGCAAAAGCTAAGTGGAAAAAAAGTCCATTGCTCTGTAACTATGACAACCATAAGAGGAAAGTGCAGAGAGTCGGAAATTAACTTGTCTTTGACCCAGGCCAAATCTTGTTACACAGAGCATAACCATAACTAATAGTATAACATCAAGATTAATGTAATTAAATATGCCTCTAAAAATACCTTTCCGAAATTCCTAGGAAAACGTTTCTCGTCTTCAATAACATGTGCAAACCCGGCATGAATTTCTGGATCAAACTCAACAAAAAAATAAGGCAAGTTCTTTGGAACCTGGAAAAGTCAAGTCAGATTTCAAAATAAAAAAAATGCACACAAATGCACAAGAATTAATAGCTTATTTAAGCATCGATTCAGCATAACAAACAACAGTAATTAACACTCTTTTTACCGAATTGCGTAGGCCCTTTTTTGTGAGATCTACCAGTTTTATATTATGTGCCCATTCAGCTTCTGATTCTTGAATAGCTTTCTAAGAAGAAAAGACTGTTAGTAAGCCAGAAATAATGACATACATAAAGCTTCTTTGCAATTTTTTAAAATGTGCTTTGGGAAATTAATTGAATGAAATAAATATGTTAAAATGTTTACAGATAATTCATTTTTAACTATTGCCATATTTTTTATTGTTTTAACAATAATAGCTAAACATCAACAGTTATATTTATTAGTGTTTAAGCAAAGTGTTCTTAAACCAGAAAATCAAACATCATGATATGCCAGGTGCAAATTGCCTCTCCATTTGATGGACTTTCTTTTTATTTTTCGACGGCTTCTTCATTGGTATTCGTCATGAAAAAAAACATTAGACTGCAGTATGGGACGACCCCAATTCGGGAGTACCAAAACTCAAATGACCCAGAACTTTTTGCCTTTTTTAAAAAAAACTTTTTATTATTAATGTTCAAAATGGTAAATATTCGACTACTGCTTATTGAACACATGGTACGTGCTTATTTATTTTTATGTGTCGAATTGGCATTTTACTTATCTTTTTTTTACTTGTGCAGCAATCTTTTAACAGCATCCTCCATGGTTTAACAATTGTTATTATTTTTATCTTCTCATAAGTAGGGATGCACCGATAAGCAAATGGGCCGATTACCGATTAATCGGCGGAGCCGATTAATGATAAGGGTGATTGTTTTTCTACTACCAATTTTACCATCACTGTTTTTTCTTTCTTATACAATTCCAAGTTTAGAAATAGTAAGTAATTTATTTCTAAAAGATTGTTTTTTCCGTTTTCCTAGTTTTCCCAAAATAATTTGAATAATTTATCAAATTTCTTGGAACCAATTTTCCTATTATTGTCAATAATATTATTAACACATTGTTAGATATGTTAATTCGACATAAAAACCCAAAAAAAAGGGGGGGGGGAGTCTGTTTTGAGCACTCCAGTTTAAAAGTACTTTTAATTTAAAATTTTTTAATAATTAGTAATAATTTAATTCAATACTTTTATTCTTTGAAAATTAGAGGGAATATAAAAGCACTGTACTAAAGAGAAAACGATCGCCACAAGAAAAATTTTACAACATTGTCTATGTGTATTTATTCAAAGCAGGTGAATTATTTAAAAGAAAACTTTAAATCCACTATGAGGATATTTGTGAAAAAAATATTCATCATAGTTTCTTAGTGAAGGTATACTTTAAAGAATAATATTTGAAAAATATTTTTTCGGCCGATTAATCAGCCCGATTTTGCCAATTATTAACAATCCGCAAAGTGGCCGATTAATCGGTACTGCCGATTAATCGGTGCATCCCTACTCATGAGTATCGACAATACAACTTATGAGAAGAACCAATCTTTTGTACCAGTAAGATATTATTAGTACATTATATAGTTTATTTTTTCCATTGACCAACATATTGAATTCTAATAAAAAGCAACATTTGCGGATTACATACTGCTGCAAATTATCTATATACAAATACAAATATGACAACCAGCAACAGGCTCTGGGCCCAACTGGGCTGGTCTGAGTCAAATTAAAGACCCCAATAAGATCAATGGCCCTCTTAAAGATATCTACTCCATTGCTCCTTACCGCCTCTTCTGGTAAACCATTCCAAGTTCCCACTAGCCACTACCCTGCTAAAATAGTAATTTTTTCGAATTTCCAGATTAGCCTGAGATTTAAACAGCTTAAAAAATGACCCCTTGTCCTGCTTTCCATGCAAAAATCTAACCCTGCAACATCATTCATTTTAATCAATTTAAATAACTGAATCATGTCCCCTCTAGTTCTCCTTTGCTCAAGACTATACATATTAAGCATTCTAAGTCTGGAATCATAGTCTAAATTAGAACAACCGTTTACTGACCTTGTAGCCCTTCTTTGTACCCTTTCCAATGAATTAATATCTTTCTTCAGATAAGGAGACCAAAACTGAACAGCATACTCCAAATGAGGTCTTACCAAACTTCTATATAGAGGCAGAAGAACCTTCTTAGATTTGTTTGAAATAGATCTATTAATAAACCCAAGCATCCTATTGGCTTTGTTACTAGCTATGCTGCACTGCTTTGTATTTTTCTAAGAAAACTAAACTATACTTTCATTGAGATTGATCATGAAATGAAACAAATTTGGAATGAGCGTTGTAAAACATGGGAAAACGGATCAATTACTACTGTACTCCCCCGCATGCCCGAAAACCTTGAATTTTACACCATGCCCAGGGACGTCATTTCAAGTTTTTCCAGGGGGGGGGGAGGCAAAGGGTCCAAACACAATGCAATTTCACAGGAAAACATCAAAAACCACGCCCACTTACATGTAAATACATTGATTTCTCAAAATCAGGGGGGGGGGCAATTGACCCGCCCCCCCCCCCCCAAATGACCGGCCTGACCATGCCAGAAAATTTCAGTTTCCCAGCATACTGATCAACCTCTTTTTTTCCAGCATACCGGCTGCTGATGTGGGGTAATATCAAGCGCGGATCCAGAGGGAGGGTCATGGGTGTCATGACCCCTCCTTAAGCGACCAAATATAGTATAAATATGCAGTACCTGGGGACCGAGCCCACTCGGTTAAAAAAAAAAAAAACGGTTTGTAAACTCGTGTTTTTTTCTAAAATGCGAAGTACTTATTTAGATAAACTTGAAAAGCATTTTTAAGCCTTTGGTTGCAATTACGCATTTAAAACAACCGTAATTTGTTTTAAAAAACACAACCTTATTTAACATTTTGAAGCAAAAATGGGACACCGGTGTCCCACTGAACGAAACACCGATTTCCCATGAATATTTTACCTTTTACGCAGAAAGGGACACCACTGTTCTGTGCTGTATTACATAACCAGAAAATTATTAAAATGCTAAATATAATATTTTACTGTTATTTTACCGTAAATTAATGCAGAGTAATGAACAAAGTATGAAAAATACGTTGATAAAAATTCTGCGTCAAAGGGTTAATCCATGCCCACCGTAAAATCACACCCAATTTCATTTCATTTGGCGCCGAAGGCGCGGGAGGGGTTGATGAGAATATATGCAGAGTCCCTGTTCTCCAATACGCATTTAGTTCAGTTGGTTTTGACTTTCACTTCACTTGACACTCCAAGGTTCCCCCTGTACATACCACAACTCATGGTTTAACCGGGATGGGGTCTTGAAGAGCGCTCTGTTCATTTTTGAACAGACCCAAGGGCCGAGGAGACCCTTTCCCAGCATCGCTCTGAGATATCGTTTCACTTAAAGGATTTTATGACCACGAACATTTTTAACGTCCCCCAGCCACCATTTATGAAGACTGTGGATCTTTGATCAGCTGGGCTTCCTCTATATGATCGGCACGGACCCTCCGGTTACGAGTCCGACGACTTACCGATCGGACTACAAAATCCAAAACTTTATCTAAATACAAAATTTTATCAAAATCGTTTGAGCCGTTTTCGAGATCCGAAATATATATATACAAGAATTGCTCGTCTAAAGTTATTAGATGTAATTTTGTTTCGAAACTTAATATTTTAAGAATGAGTTTCATATTTATTGATTTTTTACCTGAAATATCTTACTAAACACTCTTGAGGAGGAAAAAAAGTATTTTAAAACTAACTATAACACTTTTATACTCAATTTTGAAATCGCACTTGAAAAGTAAAGTAATCTGATTTTTATATACTGTAAGTTACCATAAAATTCAATAGATGTCGGTGGACAATTACCACTGCTTTTATCCCATGGTTTTTGAATAAATGAAACAGCTTGTTATCTAGTGAAGCCTTGCTTTAAGATTTCAAAAACAATAACAATTTAACGTTGCCAAATACCATAATTTGAACTTGCGCTGATGTGATTAAATGTGAAATCCAATTGTTATAACAAAACGTGGTTGCCACGGAAACAGTAACAATCAAAGTAATCATAAAGAAAATGGCGCAATAAAAGCTTCTCAAACTTTCAATGAAGGCACAAAAAAAACGGTGTTTTTTGTGAAAACTCGCGTTTTTACAGAAAAAACGCCGACGTAGATGAACTCAGAAACCAAAACTCTATCTAAATACAAATTTTTATCGAAATCGTTAGAGCCGTTTTCAAGATCCGAAAAATAAATAAATAAATATATATATATACAAGAATTGCTCGTTTAAAGATATTAGATTTCTTGGGTCTAATATAATGAAAATATTGCAGAACACCCCTATTTTTTCTCAAAAATTACCCTTTGACCACCCCCCCCCTAACCACAAACTGGATCCGCCCTTGGGTAATATTTATTTTATTTTAAAGTTCTGCGCTCTACAGACGTATCCAGTTACAGTGGCAAATATAACAAGAACAATAAAAACAATTTATATATTCAAAATATTGAAACATAAAGACTTAAAAGAATTAAAAGGCATGTTAAAAATATCTAAAACACGAGAAGGAGTTAAAATTTTGTAAAATTTTAAAAACAAACGAATTAAAACTAATTATACATTTAAAGTATTAAAACAAATAGACTTAAAATTATTAAAAGACATATTAAAAATATCCAAAACGTGACAATGAGAGTTAAAAAGTTTAAAATTTAAAAAGGCAAAAATTATCAACATAAATAAACTTTGTAATAATATTTTTAAAACACAGATGACTCCTAAGAGTTAGTTCTATTTAGAACAGCAAAATGGATGGAATTAATAATATCTGAACAGTCAATTAAATTGTTAAGTGCTTTAAAAAAAAAAAAAAAAAAGACACAAAAGTTCAAGGCCATGATAAATATTGCATAAATTAGAGTATGAATGCATCAAAAAAATCATGGTTATGGGTTCTGTAACACAAATAAAAAATACATTTGGATTGAATTTGTTCAACAATTTTAATTTGTTATTGTAGTAGGGATCCCAACTAAGACTATAGTACTCCAGTTTGGAGTGCACAAAGCAAAAATAAAGCGTTTTAATTGCTTGCTCATTAGAAAAATCTTTAGTCCTTCATTTAAGAAAACCAAGAACCCTATAAGCATTAGAAACGATGTCGTTAATGTGTAGTGTAAAATCGAGTTTAGTACTAAAAGTGACCCCCAGATCCAAAGTCAAGGCGCAATAAACACTGTTTATCAATTTTATAAGAATGAATGAATGGCTCAGATCTAACACTAAAACTCATAACATTGTATTTACTAATATTAAAAAAAAAGCTTATTCTGAATGCACCACTGGTGCAAATTATCCAAATCGATTTGTAAAAGA
The DNA here is from genome assembly GCA_038373865.1 of Uloborus plumipes. Classification (NCBI taxonomy): domain Eukaryota; kingdom Metazoa; phylum Arthropoda; class Arachnida; order Araneae; family Uloboridae; genus Uloborus; species Uloborus plumipes. Next base: position 27,792 of record JAXGGA010002754.1, on the reverse strand, counting down.
GTAACATCTGTGTACGAATCTGGTAGTACGAATGTCTCTGAAAAGTTTCAAATCATTGCAAAAAGAAGGTAATCGCAATGTTGAAAAGTATTACAAATATCGTTAATGAATAAAATAAAAAACAAAACTCCTAAATTAGAGCATTGCGGCACGGCAGAAGTATTAGTAAAATCATAAAAAATAGTACCATTAATATAAATACTTAACATACGGCAACTTAAATATGAAAGAAACCAGTCGGTAAGATTAATGTGAAAGCCAATGTAGTTCAATTTCTGCAAAAGAATACCGAAGTCAACCACATCAAACGCTTTTGCAAAATCAGTATAAACAACATAAAGTTGGCCACCACTTTCAAATGAAGAAATTATTTTATTAGTTAAACAAAACAAATTGGTACTCATAAAACGTTTGGGGAAAAAACCGTGCTAAACAGGTGAGATTAAATTTTTAACTTGATAAAAGAGCTTTATATATATAATAGTTTCAAAAACTTTAGAAAAGGGCTCAAAATAGCAATAGGGCGATAATTTCTGCAATCATTTTTATTCCCTGCTTTAAAAACAGGAATAATTTTTGTATGCTTCCAAGCATCAGGGAAATTGTTTGTCTTTAAAGAAAGGTTAAACAAAATAAGAAGAGGATAGATCAGCCCATCAGCACAACCTTTAACAATAAAAGAAGGTACATTATCAACCCCAACGGTTGAAGAGGACTTTAAAGCACCAATGGCAAATATCACATCATCATAAGTAATTTTATCAATCTTAATTTGGTCACAGACATTATTGTCATAAAGACTAAAATTCTTGTCATAACTAGTACTAGTTTGATAAACAGAACTAAAAAAGTTAGCGAATGCCCCAGCAATATCTCGATCATTATCAAAGCACATATTGTTGTAAAACATTTTGTCAGGCGGGGAGTAGTTTTTATTAAAATAGGACCAAAACTTCTTAGGATCAGAAATAAGATTATTTTCGGTTATTCGCAAATATTTACTGTAATCATCCTTAATGCTGCTCTTAAGAATAGATCTGAGAGTTCTGAATTGTTAAACACATTGGGATCGTCGCTTCTTAAAGCCAAATTGCAAACGTTTTTCTTATGCTTTATCAACCTCTTGGTTTCAGTAGAGTACTAGAAAGGAAATTTTCTGTTATTCATTTTCATGGGAATGGTTTTATTAAAAACCATTGAATAAAATATTATAAAACCCAGAGACTGCCAAATTAACATCATTAAAAGTATTTAAAAAGTTCCAGTCAATTTCAGAAAGCATACAAAACATTTGTAAAAAATCAGCTCTCTTAAAGTCATAACTAGTATTTTTAGCACAACACTTTCTATAACACTCAAGCATAAATTTAACATCAATTACAAGAGCCGGATGATGCAGATCTTCTGAGACAAGAGGAATATCACAACGATCAACAGAAATATCACAATACTTAATATTAGATAAAATTAAGTCTAAGTATTTGTTATTATTATTGAGAACATTATTAAATTATTTAAGGTCATACAGATTTATAAAATTAAATAAATTTCTTCCAGAAGAATCCATGATATGAAGTGTCTACATCACTGATATTAGGCAGGTTAAAATCACCAGAGGTAAAAATATTATCGTAAGAAATAAAACAATCAAAACAGTCAAAAAACTTGAGATATTTATCACTGTTGAAACCAGGAGGACAATAAATAACATACAACAAATTACGGGAGAATATTAGATTAACTGAAATCCACAAAGACTCAAGGTCTAAGTCCGGCATATCAATACCAACAGCAGAAAAAGTTATTGATAGCAATAACTACACCACACTCCACGCTTACAGTCATTGGCAACAAAATCCCGATCCCTCCTAAAAACAGTATATCTATTATCAAACAAATCATCAGAGTCAATATCATTGCAAAGCCAAGTCTCAGTAAGGCAAATTATATCAAAATTATCTGATGAAACCGAGCGATAGAAATTTGGAATTTTTGTTCTCAGGCCGCGGACGCTTTGGTAGTAAATAGGGTTGCACCGATAAGCAAATCGGCCGATTACTGATTAATCGGCTTTTGTAATCGGCCGATTAATGATGAGGGTGATTATGTTCAATACTATTAATTTCACCATCACTGTTTTGTCGTTTGATTTTATGATTCTGAGTTTAGGAATACAGTCGACGCTCGATATAACGACCGTCTCCGTCCTACAGAAAACGGTCTTTATAACGAGTGGTCGCTATAAGAGGTAGAACATAGAGTATATTGGGATACAGTTGGGGGTTTTTCTCACCGGTCGTTATATTAGGATGGTCTTTATAACGTGTGGTCGTTATAACGAGCGTCGACTGTTGTAAGTAATTTACTTCTGAGAGAAGATTTTTGTTTTTTCCATTTTCCTACTTATCCCAAAATAATTTCAATATTTTTTCAAATTTCAAAAAATAAACATTCATATTATCTTAATACTATTATAAATGCGAAAGTTTGGATGTTTGGATGGATGGATGGATGGATGGATGTTTGTTCCTCTTTCACGCAAAAACTACTGAACGGATTTTAATGAAACTTTTACCATAATGTAGCTTATGCATCAGAATAACATATAGGCTATAATTTATAATGATATTCGAAAAAGTTCGATTGGTAGCGCTTTTTCATTCCAATTTAAGGTACATTTTTCGCATAAATCCGCGAAGGTTATAGCAAACTAATTCAGTATTTAGTGCATCATCTCAACTTCCTGTCGATAGGTAGAATTGCGTGTATCATTTCCGCTTTTCGCATTAAATGTTCAAGGCTTTTCTCAAGTCAAATCAAAAAGTAATTTTTTTCCAGCTTCATGGTTAATACAAAGGCTTTTACATAGACATTGGAAACGAATGCGCGCCAGCAGGCAAACGAGCTTTTACTATGATTTGTATTTTTAAACATTTTGTAGTCTTAGTTGTAAGTAGAATATTTATCATTGAGACAATGTGTTTTTTATTGTGTTTTGAAACGTGCAAATATTATTTTGCAGAATAAATTGTACTCCTTTTTTAGTAGATTGTTCACTGCGTCAATTATTTTCTCGAGTTTTGTAAATATGTGTTTTAGAGTATCGGTAACGTAATCGCTTGAAGAGATTGGCAACTGGAGTAGGTTCATTATTTTCCAATTTGATGGAGCTTTAAATACAACTTAACGGTATTTCTTAAATATTTTTGCGTTGATTGGTCACTTTCTCTGGGTACTTACAATAGGGCAGTTTTTTACTATCCGATTGAACTGGAATTTTGCCAAATTTGCTGCAAGATTTCAATAACTGAGATTCTCCTCGATTTTTTCAACTGACGCCAGTTTTTGTGCCAAAGACTATGTAATAATAATTTACTTTTTACACGACATAACCAAAATAAAACAATTATTATCTGATATTTATCGACTGGCGGCAAAATCTCAATCATCGATATAATACTCCCACATTTGAAAAGGTGGAGTATTATATCGATGATTGAGATTTTGCCGCAGTCGATAAATATCAGATAATAATTGTTTTATTTTGGTTATGTCGTGTAAAAAGTAAAGTATTATTACGTTTTTTTCTTTTGTTTTCCGATTCCGTATGAATCCATTAAAAACCTTTTTCAAATTATGTCAAAATGTAAAGTAATCCACATACTAAATTAATAAAACCCTTAAACAAGACTAAAATTACCATTAATTTGCATTTTTTCATAAATAATTGCTAAATGTTCCCTATTAATTTCGAAATCATTTAGGATAAAAACTTTTAACGTCATTTTATGGTCAGCAATAGTATCTCAACATTTGATTTCCATTTCTCTGTGACAAAAATTAGTGACATAATAATACTTAATGTATTTTCATAAAGTAAGGAGGGGAGCAAAATTATCCTAGGTATCCCAAAACAGTTACGAAAAAATTTGACGACATTTTAAAAATTGTCAAAGTGGTGTGTTTTGAGTTCTTTCAGTTCAGGGGAAAAAAAAAACAAAGGTGAGTATATAAATTGTTTCTTAATATTACTGACCCAGGCAACGCCGGGTATTTTTACTAGTTGTCAATAATATTACATTAACAAGTTGTTAATGATGTGAATTGGACATGAAAAGTTTTAAAAAAAGGGGGGGGGAGAAGGTGGTGAGCACTCTCATTTAGAAGTACTTTCAATTTAAATATTTCAATTTTTAGTAGCAATTTAGTTCAAGACTTGAAATTCGTTGTGAAAAATAAAGGGAATCTAAAATCCCTATGCTAACTAAGGAGAAAAGTATCGACACATTAAAAATGTTGCAACATTGTCTATGTGTACATTTATTTAAAATCTGAGAATTATTTTATTAAAAACTTACTATCAACTTTGAGGATTATTATTACTTTTAATAAAATTGTTTATCATAGTTTCTTAGTGAAGGTATACTTTAAAAAGTAATATTAAAAAATACTTTTTAAGCCGATTAATCGGTGCATCCCTAGTAGTAAATATGAAGTCATTTCTCGGTATCGTTATTAGGGGTCTGAATCCCACAGCTAGCAATCTCGTCCTGTATCACACGCTCGCTTCGTAAACGACCAAAGAATTCGGTAACAAGGGATCCTTCAACCCACACTGTTGGATTCATTAAGCTAGCAAAATCGTTTTCACATACTTCAATGTATGGTATACAGTATGATATATGGCATACAATACGATCTTTTTTGCCATTTTTTAAAGTCAGATTCAAAAATCTGGAAAAATCCTGGCGCCTCTGGTTCTGGACTTAGGATTCCATGCTGCAATTCGTGATTTAAAAGTAAAATTATAGGTTTTACTTTTTTAGATACCCCCACTTTGTCTCAAAATTTTTTTTTCTCCCATAGATGAACACGTAAGGCTTCATTACTGAAAAGCATATCAACTTAAAGTTACTGTTTAAATATGTCTTGATTGAATTTCCAACAGAATATTTAACTAATAAAATTAAGAGAAATTTCAGAATAATAAATTTTACTTGCTTTAAAATACATAGGTGCAATGTCTCCATCTTGGAAAGGTACAGGAATGCACTCCAATACTGCATGAGGACAGTACTTGAAATTCATGCTTGTTTCAAGAAATACCACTGTTTTATTTTCCTCCTTGAACATTTTTCTTAAACTTTTTTTATAGTCCTGAAATAAAATTAAAACAGTATTAATAAATGCTCAAACTTTGAAATCTTTAGTACGTAGATACTTTATGATAAAAAAAAACAGGAACTGAAAGCATTTTTCATGTTCAGCATTTATTTATTTGTTCATTAATTAATTTTTGTAGCCATGTTTGGAAATAATGCATAATTAAACAAAAAAATTAAGCTTCAGAAGTGTTGTTTAATTACATCATTTTGAGAGATGTGTTTTAGTTTTGGGGATTATTTCTAATATACAGCTTACATGAAGCAAACAAGTTGGGATAGTAACTTGCAGTTCATAACCGCACCATGCTTGTAGACCCTTGTTGACGAGCTAAATTAATTTTAGCTCAAAATCAACCAAGATGTTGGCACATACACAAATATAATACAAATGCCACGACTAGCAACGGGCTCCGGGTTGGTCCTAGTCAAATTACAGACACCAATGAAGATCAATGGCCTCTTAAAGCTATCTACTTCCTTCTTCCTTACCGCCTCTTCCGGTAAACTGCTCTAAGTTCTCCCAACCCATAAAAATAGTAATTTTTCCAAATTTAATTGGTCAGCCTGAGATTTAAACAGCTTAAAACAATGGCCCTTTGTCCCTGCTTTCCATCCAAAAATTAAACCCCGTAACATCTTTCATTGAGAGAAACTTAAACAATTGAATCATGTCCCCTCTGGTTCTCCTTTGCTCAAGACTATACATGTTAAGCATTCTTAGTCTGGAATCATAGTCTAAACTAGAAAATCCATTCACTAACTTTGTAGCCCTCCTTCGAACCCTTTCCAATAAATTAATATATTTCTTAAGATGAGGAGACCATAACTGAATAGCATTAGGTCTTACAGGGCGAGGACTGCTGATGGTCTTTGAAAAAGGTGAGAAAGGTGACAAATTTTAAAACAAAGGTGACTAAAAGGTGACAAAAAAGTAACTAAAAGGTGACCAAAAGTAAGTTGTTTTAAGAAATGAAAAAGCAGAAAACGATTACCCTTTTTTCTGATTTTTACCAAAAGTAACCTACATACTATTTCAAAAGACTTAGATTCTGAACATGAATATGATAGAGCTGGGGAAGTAACAAAATAAACTATTTTAGGACATATTTTCAAAAAACTTTCAATATAAACTCTATGTTATGCAGGGGTGATTGTGAGTTCATAAAAAAATACCTGAAAGTTTTAAAGAGAAAATGTGTATGTGTGTGGGTGTGTGGGGGATGGGGACAGTTTAAAAAAAAAAACCCCTATTAATTAAGCACACCTAATTTTATAACCATACATATATAATAATTAATTTCCTTTCATAAACAAACACATTTCCTACATTAGAATAGTTTCAAATAGTTTTTAGTCAAAATATTGTGTATGCATTTAATTAAACTGTTAATGAACAATAAAGTTACTCTTGAGCAGGGCCGCTGTTTGAGGGGGGATACTGGACCTCTAGTACTGGGGCCCGGAGCTTTGGGGGGCCCGTAAGGTTATGAACATGTTTTTCCTGTAATAGTGTCAATAATTTCATCAAAAAAAAAAAAGCTGTGTTTCAAAAAAAAAAAAAAAAAACCTTGCTTTTCATTGCCGATTATCAATATGAAACATTTGCTTGTATAGACACTAATGAATGAAGCACGCTTGCGCAAAGGAAAATGCACCGTTTTCCAAAAGCTACAGAAACTTGTCAAACATAAAACCAAGTCTAAACTGTCATTGACAAATGTCTCTTGCACTTTAAGAACAAGAATCAAGTAGCCTGGGGACACTTATCTCAGACATGAAAAGTTATCAAACTTTTTCTGTATCCAGATACTGTATTTAAAAATATATTTTTACAAAAACTTCGAATAACAGTTTTTAAATTTACATTAAAATTTAAAAACTCAGCTATAAGCAACTAAACAAAGCAATATAACATGTGAATGCAATGTAAAACTTAATTTTGAAGTTTGTCGAATGAAACGTCAAAAATTGTGTTTTTCTGTTTTCAAACTTGTCGCTTCGTGTAAAAAAAAAATATTAAAATTATCTGGCGATATAAATAACGGGAAAATAAAATCAGATGCACACTTTCGTAACTAAAAAAAAAGTTTTTTCGAAATAAATTATTTTTCTCCATTTTTTTTTTATATTTACAATTGCAAATGTGCTGAAACGACGGCATAAAAATATGCAATTGGAGGGGAGGGGGGATGGGGGGCCCAGCATTAAAATTGGTACCTATCCCCATCTCAGGTAGCGGCGGCCCTGCTCTTGAGCTGGTGTTGAACAAATTATCCCCAGAAAAATATTTTAAGGAGAAAGCAAAAGTCTTAACAGAATTACTGTTTGTTGAGCGAAAATATTTATAAAGCAATGAAAGTTGCATTTGTCACTGAAAATATGAAAAAGAATTGATCTAGATGCAGTACCCATAAATCTCCTAATCAGTACAATATGACCTGAGTCAAGGATTTCATATTTATTAATACTGAAGTGAAATACTATTTAAAGATATTATGTATGTGTTAAAAAACTTAAATAATTGAAACAAAAATAAAGTTCAGCCACAGATTCAGCATTTAAGTTTTTGACGTCTGACACTATAAAAGAGCATGGAATTTATTTAAAACTTTTATTTGTTGATTTAAACAAAATAAAAAAAAGAAATGTTATTTGTTTGCCTTTCAACAAGGAATAGCAAGCATCGAAAATGCAAAATATGATTCTCACAGCGGACGCAAGGAAATCGCAATTTTCAAAATTAACACGTTAAAAGTATAAAAATGGCATAGAAAATAATTCAAACAAACTTACTTCAGATTACAATCAGAAGCTCTACGATAAACATATTATTTTTACTATTCACATAATTGAAGCAAAATAAAACTTAATCAGATCTTTAAATTTTAACTTTGACATTTTGATTTTCATAAAAGAAACATAATTTCGTTCGAATATTTTAAATTTGTAATTTTTTAATATAAATATATTTCATTTATTTGTCTCCTAACTAAGGATAATAAGCATCAAAAATGAGAAAAATTCGATTCGCATTTTTTTTTTTTAAATGAAGGCATCAAAATCAAAAAAATTAAAATAATTTATTAAAGCAAAAAAACAATTAGAATGGCATCTTAAACTTATATTCGATGAATATTATTAAAAATTATCGGTATAATCATCGGAAATTCGATAAAGCAAAAAAAATCCTGATGTGGGAAGATAAAAGCATAGTTAAAAATATTTTATTTCGGGTATTTTCGAACATGAAAATACTAGAATCGATCATGAAAATACCGGAAATACGATTAAATACTAGAGCACAATCACTTCTAGTTATGTTCAAAGAATTTTCTTAAATATCAATTAAATTTATACCTGAAATTATGAAGTGAAGATGATGACGATGTATTTAATGAATATATTTTAATTTTTTTATATTTTTAATAGCTCATTGCAAAATCATCCGCTTTCTTTTTCTTGTTTCTCTGTAAATACAAAGATGCTCACTAAAAAGTATTGACAATAAAGAATGAGTGAAAATCCCATCTCTATGCAAATCACCAACCGAATTTTGTTTCACGAACAAAAAAAAAAAGGAAAAGAACTGCCAAGTATCCTTGGAAAATGTGCACCTGTTTTTTGAAACTTTTAAACAGGTGCTTCTAAAGGCTTTGTTTTGTAAATGAGCCACAGTTGAAACATTTTTTTTAATGGTTGAAGGACAGATTTTTTTTTTCAAAATTCCATTTATTTTCAGGTAAGGAAAAGAATATTCATACTGTTCAAAAATTTAATTTATCAAAAATAGATTTTTTTAAAACACATTTCAAGAAAGGTTTAAAAAAGTGACAAAAATTCCAAAAGGTGACAAAAAGTGACCAAATTTTCAAAAGGTGACTAAAGGTGAGAAAGGTGACTGAGTCCTCGCCCTGGTCTTATCAAACTTTTATATAAAGGCAGAATATTACACACTCCTTTACTGCACCAAATTTCTGCAGAATATTCATGTTTGACATGCGATTCATACTTATACTAAAAATGAAGAAGTAAAAAAAAAATATTTATTTACTTTGAGCCCCTAATGATAAATCATAAACAAAACTAGCATTTCAAAACTACTTCAACTCAGGTGTCTGAAAAAGTCTTAATAAGAATTATCTGAAGCAATTTTATTACTGCAATTAAAATCTACGGGTCTGTAAGTTTAAAACAAAATGAAAAAAAAAATCAACTATTTGTAAATAATTATTTTTGAGCTTCATGTGAGCATTACACGATGCCTAATGGATGTAACAAAAAAGTACCTCAATCTCTCTCCACTCATCTTCATCTAAACAAAGAAATGATGATACATGTTCTTTCGGAACTATCAAACAGTGGCCTTCAACAATGGATTGATAACTTGGTAAGCATAAAAAAGCCTGAAACGCCATAAACAACAATTAAACATATTTAAAAAGAAATAATTCAAACATTTGAAGATGTTATGAACTCTTCATATATTAAAGCAAAAGAAAATACAGTATAACTTTGATTTAACGATTTCTTCAATTTAACGATACATTTCACTGGTTTCAATTTGAATGCCTTGAATTTAATGTTAAAGCTTCATCAATTTAAGGATGATATTGGACATGGCCAAATTATCACTCATCAGATATATCCTAGAGCAGAGTTTCTCAAAGTGTGGACCGCGAGCTCACGACAGGGGTTCTGCGGTGCTTGCTAAAACGAAAAAAATAATTGAAATTGAAGGACGAGTAACAATATTTTAGTTCAAAACAAAAGCACATTCATAAAGAATAAAAAAGTACTTGTTTGCGAACAAGCAGGGCGTAGCAAACGCCCTCTAACCTTCGATTTGGACTCATCTTTCCAGTAATAAAATAATATTTCATATGGTATACTATACTGTGGGATGGATGGTATGTTATGTTTGACATTGTACTTCTAAAATCCAGAGCGGAATAGAAATTTCTGATCTCCTGACCTAAGGGACGGACCTGAAGCTGAATATTACACCTAACAAGTGATATTTAGATTTATTTTGATTTAGAAAAGAGTGTTAGATTCTCTTATATATTAGAAATCAATGTGGGGGGTCAATAAAAATAAGTTACATGCTAATATATAAGTTAGATATGCTTCACATTTATTAATTTTGTGTACATGAAACAAATGTGCAAACATTTCGTAAAAAAATATTTAAATGCATCAAATCAAGGGTTTTTTTACATGCGAGATGGGGGTCTGAGAAGTTAATAAATATTCAGGAGGGGGTCCAAGGGGGTCTGAACTTTGGGAACCACTGCATTTGCGTACGTTTTATAAAAAAAAATCTAACTATTTTGCAAGCAAAAGCATCAAACTTCTGTCCAAATAGTAAGAAGATTCATCTGTGTGCAGTCTTCTAGCAGTAGAGCTGTGGTAGCCCGATCGGTAAGGTGTCGGACTCGTGACCAGAGGGACCCGGATTCGATCCCGGCTGATCAAAGATCCACCGTCTTGATTAATGGTGGCTGGGGGACGTTAAAAATGTTGTGGTCACAAAGGCCTCCAAGTGAAACGATACGTTTGGGGATGTTGAGCCAAGGGATTGCTCTTTCCCTGATCTGGTTCAAAAATAAGAACAGAGTGCTCTTTAGGGTCCTATCCCGGTTAAACCACGAGTTGTGGTAGGTAAGGGGGACCCTGGAGTGTGTGAAGTCTTCTAACAGTCTAAACAAAATTTTTTTGCACCTTAAGAGGACTGATCAATTGGAAAAATAGATGAAAGTTGAAAAAAGTGGAACGGTTTTTCTCAGCTCGAGAAAATAACACAAACATCAATGAAATATTATTTAAAGTTTTTAAATGTGTAGTTTTCTTAAGGAAACAAAAGAACATACAGGGGAATGTGGGGCAAAGTGAAATAATATAGATGACTCACCTGTTTCAAAATAAACAAATTAGAAATTTGTCCTAAAAATCAGCGTACATATAGAAGGAATAACGTACTTTGTAATACAACTTGAGTAAAAATATTTTAAATTTTCAGCAGTTATTTTGCACTTTTGAAAAAAAAGTGGAAATTTTTCACCTCAAAAAACCATGAGGCAAAGTGAAAAATACAATCATTTTTGTAATGAAACATTATATATTTGATGAGTTACAGTAATTTTCATCAAATGAATGGGTAAATAAATGAACAAATGAATTATTTAAAAAAAAAATCAAATAAACGAATGAATTAACATATGAGCACGGGCGTCGTTGGCGGGGGGGACGAGGGGGACATGTCCCCCCCAATATTTTGAACTGAGGAAAAGTTCCTCTCAATATTTTGGAATTCTTACACTTGAGGGGAAAAAAAAAAAAAAAGGTCAGAGCTAGGTATCATTTGTGTATCAAAATTAAATTAGAATTACAGCCCGAACTAAAATTATAAAAACTTCCGTATCTATATTACACTTGATGAACCATCTGTGAATTAATCAGTTTCCTACTGTGGGCTTTTTGCGTTTTATGCCATCCTTACCCGAGCAATTATTTTTCTTCTAGTAACAAAACCCGTTAAAACGTGGAAATAAGAAGATCCAATCCCTCCATTCAACAATTGACACTTTCCCTTTTTCCGACCACCCACCTACTCGACTGGGCATTGGAAATAATAAATAGACCTTGGGGTTTGTATTCTTGAACCAAACAGAAAAAAAGTCCCCCTCAAGATTTCCATTCAATATATTACAACGCCGAATATACAACACTAGAAAAGTGTGGATATCTTCTTTTGCAAAAACAAATTATATTAGAATTAGCTCCTTTGAGAACGTGGCTTGAAAATTAGGAAACGCGACAGCTTGCTATCTAAGAGATAAATTTCCTTTTGTGCACTTTTCCCCATTTCAAATACTTCTCATGATTCTGTCCCAGATAAGACCACCCTCTTTTATTGCACTCTTCTTAACGAGGAAAGAAGACACTGCGTCCAGCTGCATTACAATGGGCACTAAAAAATCCCTCTCTGATCATCCGTAGACCCCCCAGAGAGGAAGGGGCTTCAAGAGTGGCACTAATGTGTCCACGTGTTTAGCGACATGGTGTGAGCAAGAATTTTTTTTTTTTGAAGAAGAAGAACTGCTTGAGAAGGATCTTCCTTCGTGAAAAGCGCATCCTTTCATAAAGCATAGTGCACATCGGTCTAGTACGGCACTTAAGAGTATCATATTTGGAGGAAAGATATCATGTAAGTTTTACTCATTTTATTGTTTTTGTTGTAACATAAAAAAAAATATTACAAAATTTCTTGTTAACTTCATATACCTTTAACGGTAAGAGCAGGGTCGCTGTTTGGGGGGGGAGGGATACTGGACCTTTAGTACCGGGGCCCGGAGCTTTGGGGGGCCCGTTCGGTTATGAACATGTTTTTCCCGTTTTAGTGTCAATAATTTAATCAAAAAAAAAAAAAAAGAAAGAAAATCTCGCTTTCCATTGCCGATTCTCAATATGAAACAATTGCTAGTACAAACACTAATGAATGAAACACGCTTGCGCAAAGGAAATTGCATCGCTTTTTAAAATCATCTGGCGACACAAATAACGTGAAAATAAAATCAGGTGCACACTTTCGTAACTAAAAAAAAAGTATTTCCGAAAAAAAAAAAATTTTCGATTTTTTTTTTCACAATTGCAAATGTGCTGAAAGGACAGCATAAAAATATGCAATTTGGGGGGGGGGAGGGGTGCATGGGGGCCTGGCATTAAAATTGGTTCCGGCCCCCATCGCTGGTAGTGGCGGCCCTGGGTAAGAGTGAGCACAGAGCGAGTTTTAAGACATCAGTATCACAAATTGCTTATGCATAGAAGGAAATACTAATGTGCCCACAAGGGCGAATCTAGGAATTTTCAAGGGAAGGGCAATTGGTCTTTATAACTTACTTTTATTATGTATACTGGTTCACAAATTTATCACACATTATTAATCACAAAAATTTCGGACTTGAATTCCGAAATATTTCTGGGGGAGAGGCCCAAACCTTCTTCCCCCAACATTTAAAACTTGTCTAAAAAGTTTTTTTGAGTTTCAGTATCGCAAGAGAAAAACTACCGGTGGAGGGGTCCTCAAAAAAGGGGGCGATCGCCTCCATCGCCCCTCCCTTGTATCCGTCCTTGTGTGCCCTTTAATGATACTCCCCTAACATATGTAGACTTTACATAGAAAATTTTTTACTAAACTGATTTTTAGCTGAGATGCTTATTCGTATTTATTTACAATGAACATTACAAGATATTTGATTGGAATATTTTCGATAAGTATATACTAATCAGTATTAAGATCCTTATTTTTTGATCGAAGTAATTTAAATTTTTGAGCAAGTTAAATAATACACAACAAGAGAAAATTACCTGTATTTTCGTGTTTGCTTACTAATTTTTCTTATTTTTGCAGTTACTAATTGATATACATTTTTATGAAATTTGAGTTGCAAAGAAAATGTTCAATATTAGCAATATTAGCAATTTTTATTCTAAGTTAGAATTATATTTTCAAATAACTAAGAAACAGTTTACGTGAAAAATATTCTGTTTTATCTTATAAGTGATGAAATAATAAGGCTTGTTTAGTTGAGTATTATTTGGGTAACTAAATTCTTTTTAAAAAGTTGGGACCGACAAAATATTTTATCGCTGCATTTCCATGAAAATGTGTAAAAAGAACTGAATTATCATTAAAAAAAGCAAGTTACTATTCATACAAATTATTTTTAATTGAAATTTTCAAACCTAGTTTTTAACTGAGAAATATAAATTTCAAAATGGAACTTTCAAAATTTGGTGAAAGCATCATTCTTAGCATAGGCACAATTGAAGCAAAACAAATGCTTTTATGAAGGAGAGGGTAAGAAACAATAATAAAAATTAATTAAATAAAAAAGAATATTAAAAAGATTTCTCACATATTGTTGAAGATCAAAATGCTAGATGAATAATTATAAAGGGAATTTTTTTCCTGGCATATTACACTGCATATTAAGAAGTCAGAACTTTTTAGACAGTCTTCTCCCTGAAAACTTATATTTAATCGTTTTTAATTATTTGTTTTTATCAAAAGCAAAAATTATGACGTGATAAAGCAGGATGAAAAACATTAATTTTTCTTCAAGCACTAAATTAAGCGTTTGTATTGTAATTGATCAAATGCATGAATTTTGAATACTGTAACGTGAGCATAAAATGTGAGATGTGGGAGTATAACTCTTTTTTTTTGTTTTGTTTATTTATTTTGCTGCTTCAGCTAGAATCTCTCATATCTCTCATTAAAAAAAGGAGGCGTCTCCCTTCCCCTCTCTGTCTTTTGTCAACAACGTTTAGGATCGTCCTATATATCGTTCTAAAGGGCTTAAACTTTTGTTTCCGACGGAGAGTTCTTAAAAATTCCCGCCCTAACATCATTGAAAGTCAACTGAAATAACGCTTTTCGAATATTTGTCTGTCCTCTTAAAATTATCAAAGATGACCCTTCAATTTTTAAAAAGTTCAAGGGTGGGCCCTAAATCTCCACTCTCCTAACATCTACGCAGATAGTCTAAAACTGCGTTTTTAAAGTTACATTTTCAAAAACAGTTCCAGGGAAGAATTCCGGACCTCCCTTTCCCTAAATCAATCAGACATGATCTATACTTGTGTTTTTAAATTTCAATATCCAAAAATATCCAGAGAAGCGCCTCTGAACCTCTTGAATTACTACCATGGCCAAAAATTGTTTAAAATACATTTTTCAGAGATAATTTTTTGAAAAGAGGGAACTCGAATCTCTAATCTGCGTATTATCTGCAAAGATAGTCTAAAATTGCGTTTTTAGCAATACAATTTCGAAAAAATCCCAGATCCCCTCTTTCCATAGCACAATCAGAGTTAATAATGGAGTTTTTAACGTTTCGATATCGAAAAATGGACGGATGAGCGCACTCGAACCTATTCTCCCATAACATTACCAAAGATCATTTAAAACGCATTTTTAAGACCACAAATTCCAAAAAAGATCCGGGGGAGAAACCACCGTACCTCCTTATTTCTGGGTAAATAATATACTTACGATTAGGAACACAATCTCAACTCTCTGATCTAGTTATGACTTCCCTCTTAGAAAATATGTTGGACCCATTCTTTTCCCTCTGTTTGAAATTAATGAGGGGTCGACAATTTCATACCCCCCTCCCCAATTTTTTCTCCCCGCTACGGGTCAGAATATTAACTCCTTGTGGTCCTTATTTGAAAATTGCAACGTTCATTGGTCTTTACAAAAACTAAACATGTTTTTAAAAAACATGAATTTTTTCTAGTATTTCTATTTTTCCAAAGTCCCCCCCAATGTTCAGCAGGCAGCGACGCCCATGCATATGAGAAACAGAAATGAGTGAATAAAATAAGAATGAATAACAGAATAAGTGAATGAATGGATAAATAAGTGAATTAATAAATAAAAGAACGTGAATAAATTAAATAAATGAAGAAATACGTACATGATTTAGTAAATGAAAGCATAAGTAAACAAAATGAGACATTTCCATTTGCCCTGTGCGTACTTGACTAATTTCATTGAGTATTTAAAATAAAAACATGCTTAATGTAAACTAAATAACGATTGAACTTTACATCAGTAGATCTCAATTAATAGTTAAAATGCTTGATAATAACAAGGAATATTTTTGAAAAATCACGAATATTACAATAAAGGTACTGTTGTCCCCGCTTAATTGGGCAACGTATAAACGAATACCCCGCTTATACGAACAAAACATCCTGGAACTGTGCCATAGACGCAATGTTAAAGATCCCCACTTAAACAAATACCCAGCTTAATCGAATAATATTTCTTGGAACCGACAGTATTCGTTTAAGCGGGGCTGACAGTATAACATTTTGAAAATGACATGTATAACTTTTTCCGTTGATCTTTGGAACAATTTATTTTTTGACAGGAATTAACTATATGTCTAGGAACTTATAGTTAAAATATTGATAGATTGGTGGTGCTGCAAAATATGAAACTATTTTACCATTTCACTGTCCCCTGCTATTTCACTTCGCCCCAAATTCCCCTATTTGTTGAAACATTCATTTTATTATCAACAGCTTAATCTGTTTAACTGATATTTATGCTTTCCCGATTTAATGATATCAGCAATTTAACGATAACTTTTTAAAAGCAATCATTAAATCGTGGTTATAGGTTATACTGTACTTAATTTTGAGTTATGTAATTTTAATCAATGAGATATTTGACGAATAAAATTGAAGAATTAAAACTGTACATCACAGAAGCAATGGCATGTTTTGCTTGTAGCAAGTCCAAATGTTATGGTCTAAGTGATGTAATTGCTAATTCAATTTAAGTTAATTTCTAATCTAGTTAGTTGATAAAACGAGTTATTGCTTTTGGCCCATAATTTTATAGCAAGGATATTTAATTTAATGCAACTTCAGGTAGTGTAAAAAAATTCTTTATGGTTCTTTTAACTCAGCATGGTCATTTCAATTTAAACACTTGCAAAAATAAGTTGTGATATTTGATTTTTAACATTTTTCTACTTCCAAATAATGGGACCTTGCAAAATCAAAGTAGTTGTTAATGAGTATATCAATATTTGACATACAGATTGCTCAATAAAATTAATAAATCTTACATAATTAGTAATAATTTATCATATCAACTGATTTTTTTTACTACCGCTAATTCAGCCAATTAATGCTTAGTTGAATAAAGTCAGTTGAATTAATTTTGGTTATTATATTGTCCAATGATAAATTTTGATAAAAAAATTTAATCATTTCAAATTCAGGGACTAATGCCATACAAATAAAATTTAAGATAATAAACATACTGGATTTTGGATTCACAAAATTAACAACATTTACAAAAATATCTAATCAATTACTTTAGTACCTTTCGCAGGGACCAGATACAACATGTTTGGAAAGTATTGAATCAAAATGTTATAAAACTGAGGAAAAAGATAAACCTTAACCTAGACCAGCACTGCCCAACCTTTTCTGGCTCCTATACCCCACTTGGTTGCACATCATGCTAAAATGTAAATTGTGCCATGTACGCACATCCATAATGAGAGAAATTCCATCAGTTTAATGCCACTACTCTTGTGTTTGCTTCAAAGAACGTAATCTGTTGAAATTTACTGATGCCTCACGGCTAAATTTAAGTCGATTCTAAAAAATGAACAATATTTTTTTCCCAGAGTTCTGATCATTGATTGTACAGATTAAAACCTTTACTGGATAATATTATTAATTAAAATAATTCAGCGGTACATTTTTCTTCATTAATTTTTTTATGTCTGCCATCACTGATCATTTTTTGTATACCACCAGTGGTTCTTTGTACCACAGGCTGGGAAATGCTGACCTAGATAAAGCGAAAGCAGAGGAGGTAGTATTTTAACTGAATACATAATTCTATCATACTTTTGTACCTATGTCAGCAATTAAGTAATGCTTCATGCTGGGTTGATCTAAGCAGTAGATGCACTTTTCTAAGGCTGATTGCCGTCTCTGGTGTTCTAAAACATAAAAGTAAATCAATATCTCAGAATGAAAATACATATCTTTATGCTGACTCTAAGCTGGTAGAAAATTATTGCATTAAAGCGACTAAAGCCGTAGCAAATTTATCGCTTAACATGTTACCGTACGGTGATATATTTATAGATCATCTCTTTTCAGACTCCGCACTGAAAACTTATCATTTCTTATTCTTATTGGCTGGTTTCCTATGTAGAACCAATTTACAATAAGAAACCAGCCAATAAGAGTAAGAAATTATAAAAAGGTATGGTTTTCAGTGAGGAGTCTGTAAAGAGGTGATCTAGTATAAATAGATCACTGGGCGGCAAAAAAAGTGTGGGGTAAAAAAAGTGTTTTCCTCAATTTATTTTCCTTCAAAAATACATCTTTATGCACATAAAAAATAAGAGACAACTTTGGTTAGCCAACACCAAGTTGGTTGGTTTTTTTTTGTGTGTGTGGGGGGGGGGGGGGCTCAAAAAAAACAATTAACCTTTTGGAACCGGGCGGTACACACAGAACGTAGCTGGGGGGTCAAGCGCCGGTGGCGAACTTGAGAAATTACCTCCTCTTCCATGGTCGCTTTGATAGAAGGTCACTGTCCTCCTAAAGCAAATTTTGATTATTTTGCAAACTTAAACACAATATTGCAACTTTGATTTTATTTAAAATTTTTAAAACTATTTTGAATTTTGCCCAATGTTCCTCCTCGTTAAATGTTTAATTTCTCCCTTTAACTCTTTTTTTAGAGTTTTTTCCCTGTAAATATTTTTCTGCTGATATAATGCATTTTTTTATTAGCTTATTCTTTTCTATTTATTTTTTTCTGTCAAATTCCGCCCCCCTGACTGCTGCGCCCGTGGCAAGAGCCACTCCTGCCAACCCCTAGCTACGCCACTGGGTACACATGTTGTACCATAAGTCTCGTCTAGTTTAGAGGACGGGGTTGAAATTTTCACTCGAACCCTTTGGAGCCGGGGATTTTTTCAAGGTTTCATATGTCTGGTACGACAGTTTATACCTTCTCTTTTCAATGGAAAAGAAATCTGTGGTTAAACTGTCGTACTACCTGGGTCGAAAGAAAAATTTCTATATGAACAGCCCGGATCCAAAAGGTTAAGAATGGAAGTGAGGAATTTTGTTGTAAACTCCAACTTCTCACAAAAACATAGGAAGAAATTGAACTTTAATAAGCTGTTGAGAGGACACCCCTCATTTTGATCTTGCGGGGGGGGGGGGGGGGGCAAACCCAAATGACAGGCCTATCTGAGGGGTTATTGCCCTTTACTCCACTGTGGAATGAAAAAGAAATAATTTAATGAAAAAGAAATATATACAGTCGAACTTCGTTAAACCGCCCCCCGAAAAACCGCCGCCTCGCACTTCACCAAGGTGAAAAATATGTTCAGTATAAGAATGTAGTGCAAATTCCCTCATTAAACTGCCACCTCAATTTCCACCAACCGCTAATGATTTTCTATGGAAACTGCCTTCTCAGCATGAAAAAATACCTGTTTAAATCGCCTCCCTCGAGGAATGTCAAACATTTCAAAGTAGAATTCAAGGTGGGAGATGAGCAAATTCACTGGGGGGCGAACGACCACGTGCCGCAGAGGAAAAAAATGAATATGTTCCGAATACCTGGTCTCTAACATGTAAAGTCTCTTTCAATTGTACCCAGATTAGTCATTAGACCTTATCTTTTCCTTTATTCAACCACACTTCTACTCTCTGACAGCAATTGACCCTTTAATTCACCCTCATAGGCCCTTAGCATCCATTTGCTATTATTTTTCGAAGCTCATTTGAAGGGAAAACACCTGCTTTTAGAAACAAATTTAAAAAAACTATCCACGCACACACATTTATGGTAAATTGGTGAAACCCCGTTGAAATGTGGGCATAAAAGAATTCATGTATGATAAAAAAGGGTTTACAGTGACAAAACAGATTCAGTAGCGGATTTTAGGCGGGTTTGGGCCCCTTCCAAAGGTGTCAAAATAATTTTACTACATATTTAATGTATAATTGCTTTTTAATTTATTTGACCCTTTAATTCACCCTCATAGGGCTTAGAATCCATTTGCTATTATTTTTCGAAGCTCATTTGAAGGGAAGGCCACCCGCTTTTAGATACAATTTTAAAAAATTATCCACACACACACATTTATGGCAAATTAGTGAAACCTCGTTGAAATGTACATTGAACAAATTTTTGAATAATGTCTTTAAAAAAAGCTCATGCACAGCATATTTGAATATTATCATATTATTGCTTTGGTTTGCTATGTGAATAATATGGTAATCAGGGGTTACTCAGTGTAAAAGACTACATGAACCTCATGCGTTGGAGAATTAATGGTACATAAGACCACGATTTATCACTGTGATGGAAAAAAGTGATGATTTTGTTTTGATAACTTTTTGTTTAAAATCATATTGACAGTGTTTCTTAGTAATACTGTCCATTACTTTTTAATGAGGTTAAATAATATAGGATAACTTGACATAAGGTTAATAGTTGATTGGGTTAAAATGTTGAAAATCATTTTCTCTGCGACACATTTGAAGTAAATTAGTACATTTTCGGCACTTTAAAGTAGATTTATTTTGTACCCCCCCCCCCTTTTTTGAAACATTTTAAAGGAACTTTGTGAGATTTTTTTTAAATAAAAAAATATGGGGGGGGGGGAGTGTACTTTTCTGTACCCCTCCCAAAAACTATTTCTATATCTGCCCCTGTATAGATTCCAAGCATTCATTGCATAATATTCTGGGCATGGATAAGTTTTCACATCAGTGGAGCTTAAATAAAATTGCGTAATACTTCTTAATACTTTGAATGCAAACTTACGCCTGATAGCTTTTCCAATGTCTCTCTCCTCCTGTCGACTGTGAGACATTTTCTGTGAAACTTTTTTCGTGACATCATCCATTTCATAATCAACATCAGTGGCTTCTTTACACTGTAATAAAATTAATTTTAATGAGTCTGACTGAAAGTTGGCATTTAAAAGTTTGAATTGAGCAGCTTGAGCCATCTCCAGTACACTACAAAAAATAAATTGTTGTTTTTACAGTATAACACTGAAAGCTGAGGTTTCAGTTTAAAACTGCAAAAGCACAGTAATATGCTTTAAAACTAGCTATTTTACAGTTTATTACTGTAAAATTTGCCATTTTAGTTTATTACCACAATATCAGCTGAATAATACTGTAAAAACAATGGTGTAATACTGGTAGCAGAAGTTCCAGTTTAAAATTGTAAAATGCGTGGTAATAAGCAGTAAAACTAGCAGTTTTAGTTTATTACTGTAAACTAATAATTTTACAGTTTACTGCTGTATACTAGTAATTTTACAGTTTATTACTGAAAAAACAACAGTGTAATACTGGCAGCAGAGGTTCTAGTTTAAAACTGTAAAATGCACAGTAATACTCTGTAAAACTAGCAGTTTTAGTTTAACTGAAAACTAGCAATTTTAGTTTATTACTGTATACTAGTAATATAAGTTTATTACTACAAAAACAACAGTGTAATACTGGCAGCAGAGGTTCTAGTTTAAAACTGTAAAATGCACAGTAATAAACTGTAAAACCAGCAGTTTTACAGTTTATTACTGCAAACTAACAATTTTAGTTTACTACTGTAAAACTAAGCAGCTTTAGTTTATTGCTGCTAAATAATTGTAAAATTAGCAGTATTATACTGTAAAAACAAAATTCATTTTTACAGTGAAAAACATGTAGTAGACTTATGCTTCACCTCCGCAGCAACTTCCATGGACATTTCAAGACTATCACAAGCAGTCGTCAGTTTTTGACTCTCAAGCTACGGAAATTAGAAAAATGAAAACATTATTTAAATCATATAAGCTGTTTAAAGTTTGGATATTAATAGCTATTGAAACACATACATGCGTTAATCAAAAATTTTTTACAAATGTAATAAAGAAGTTATCTCTCTTAATTCAAATAAAGCATTCATACTTTACAGCCCAATTGTACTTAGAATGACAAGAAATTAATCATTTTTTTTTAGAATTTATCTAAACCTTAAAAACACAATCCCCTGGCTGTAACAAACCTACTTTTGCACTTAAACCTAATATATTAAAAAAAACCTTTTAACACTACATAAATTTAGTTAATATTCAAAAATAGAATAATGCAACTTTATTTTTCTGTAAAATGAAGTCTAATTGTGCATTTCTAAAACTTAATACTGTTATATAAGTGCTGTCTGGGGTTTTTCAAACAGTCCCCCAAAAAAAATTCAAAACTGCAATAGAAAAATTCTGTTACTCTTTGCAAATGCTTTTTGTCATGAAGTTTAACGCAATCAGCTTGGATTTGCCGAAATTGCTGAGTGGTGTTGAAATGCCACTTTGTTTAGCTTCAGAGCCACATTTGTAATGAAAGTATGTATCTTGGTCATTGCGAAAAGTCCTCTGGTAAGTGATTTTATAAATGTTGGTTAGTTTAATTATGAAACATATTATTTATAAAGTCCCTGATTTTTGTACGAATTTATGGGTAGTTTCATAACTAATTATGTTTCATTTATTTT
This sequence comes from Uloborus plumipes, assembly GCA_038373865.1. Taxonomy (NCBI): domain Eukaryota; kingdom Metazoa; phylum Arthropoda; class Arachnida; order Araneae; family Uloboridae; genus Uloborus; species Uloborus plumipes. The sequence goes on along the minus strand of JAXGGA010002754.1, from coordinate 5,514 downwards.
GCAAACATTACGCAACTAAGCAGGGTCGGACTGGGCCCTAAAAAAGGCGCACACCCCAAGTTTCTGAGGGCGCATGCCAACCGGGGGGGGGGGGGGGAATTCCGCAATCACTGAAAATATATTTAATTTTTCTTCCACACCATTCAATGCAAATTAAATACACAAAACAATAATAATTTAAGAAATGATGAGTATTATATTCATAACAAGAAACTATTTGAGTTCAAATAAAAAAAAATAATTATGAAAAAGGTAATTCGCATTCCTGATTAGTTTAATAGCTGCATTGTTTTACAATAAACTGCTTACAAAAACCAATTATTGAAAATAATCTTAACTACATTAACAAAAATAAGCTATAAGTATATGAACGATAAAATTATTTTACTAGCTGGGATTATCTATCTTTTCTTTGTTTCTCATGTGTCCCCTTGAATACAATTAAATACATTTAAATTTTAAATGCGAAGTTTATTTTCGTATCAGGTCGGCAATTCGGTCGGTTTTATTTATATTTTTTTTCTAATTTAATTTTGGTATAGAATGAAACTCTTACCACTATTATGTATTGACCGCGTATGTATGTATGACCGCTAAAAATAACTGTATTTCTGCAATGGATTTATATTGTACATCGATACCAATGCTGATATTATTACCAAATAAATACATGAAACATAAGGAAATAACTATTTAAAAGCTGCCGTACACGATTTCTTAAGTACGTCTTGTATCCAATGTATAAAAAATTATGATTTTTTTCAAAACAAGTTTTTAAAAAATCGGATTTTTTTTATTTAAATCCGGCTTTTAAAATTTTAATCGAATTATTTTTCATGACTTTAGAAACTTATGCTATGAATTAATTTACAGTTATAAATGTAATTTAATTTTCAATTGATATTTAAAAAAAATCACAACTATTATATTTTGAGTGTCATTTCACCAACAAGCTTTCGGAGAGTGATGTAAAATCAAACTATAATCTGATCTCCATGGAAACCTAACTCGGTAAACCTAAAATAAATGAATTGAATCAGCAGTTTCCATGGAGACGATGCAAAATTTGTGACCTTGATGCGCCTATTTAAAGTATCACACTATAATACAAGTTCACATGATTCAAATCAAATTTTGTATAGATAGCATAGTAGCACGCTATGAATACACATAAACAGAGGTAAATAAATAAATTGGCTTTTGGCAAACACCTTTCATAATCTTCCATAAGCTGACTTCTTTTACATTAAAAATTGCTTTTTTTCCCCTGTAATTCCGAAACACATTTCTGCAGTTTCCTGCCGATTTATGCTTTCTAAGTTTATTTTTTCTACTTTTTAAATTAGATTGTTACATGAGATAAAAATCATGAGAAGATATTTAAATAAAGAAAAACAAATCATAAATTTAATTTTTTTTTTCGATTAAAATAAATTTTATTGATAAAAATATAAGATTTTTTTCAAAATAAGTTTTACTCTTTAAGTAATCTCTTAAAGTAATGGTATTTTCAAATCAGACAGCTACCCATTTTTATTTGCCAGCTTGCTGGTAAAAGTATGACAAAATCGTTAAGTATGACGTTTTTAATAACGTAATATGTTCATTTATTGTATAATTATAGTAAAAATATTGTATAAACTTCAATCTTTTCAATTGATGATTTTTTAAAAATATTTATTAATGAGTACACGCTTTAGATTGTCTTACAACAACTCATGGTTGAAGCAATATTAATTTTAATTTTCCTTTTTCGAATTTATAAAAAAAATGCACACACTACAGCAACAGGCCTAATTTTGTAGAACTTTTCTGCACACCCATTTTTTTAGCTTGGTGCCTATTGTTTTCATTAAAAATTTGCCCATTGTTTTCATTTTAAAAAAAAAGAAAGTCCTAAATACAGTGACTCAGTTACTAATAGAGAAAACAATAACTACGAATTTAAAAATGCCTACTGACCAAGAAAATGGAATTTCTAGATTGAGTAAGGAGATAATCAGAATGGATAAAAATGATAAAAGTGAGGGAAAACTTTAGAAGCAAAATCAATATAACAAAGAATGATATTACTAAGAAAAATTCACAGCAGATGAAATTAAAAATGTTCAAGGAGATTTCTAGGGTTTAATTAGGGGATGCACCGATAAGCAAATTGGACAATTACCGATTATTAGGCTATTGATAATCGGCCGATTAATGGTAAGGATGACTTTTTCTACTACCAAATTTAGCATCACTGTTTTTTATCTTATACAATTCCAAATTTAGAAATCGCAAGTAATTTATTTCTGAGATAAGTTTTTTTTTTCATTTTCCTAAGTTTCACAAAATAATTTCAATATTTTGTCAAATTTCTTAGAACCAATTTTCATATTTTTGTCAATAATATTATTAACACATTGTTAGTTATGTTAATTGGACATAAAAATTCACAAAAAAGGGGAAGTCTGTGATGAGCACTTCAATTTAGGAGTACTTTTAATTCATATTTTTTAATAATTAGAAATTTAATTCAATACTTTTATTCGTTGAAAATTAGAGGTCATCTAAAAGCACTGTACTAAAGAGAAAAATATTGTCACATGAAAAATGTGTTGCAAAATTGTCTATGTATATTTATTCAAAGTTGGAGAATTAATTTAAAACAAAACTTTACCTCAACTGTGCGGATTTTTATTACTGTTAATTCCATCATTTATCATAGTTTCTTACTGACGGAATACTTTAAAGAATAAAATTAAAAAAATATTTTTTCGGCCGATTAATCAGCCCGATTTTGCTGATCATTGACAATCGGCAAAGTGGCCGATTAATCGGGTGCATCCCTCGTTTAAGAAAAAAATAGGTTTTAAAAATCAATGATTTTTTTTTTTTTAAATCATTTGATTTAAACCGCAGTTTAACTCACTGATTCAAATCGACACCCTAAATTTCTCTAATATAATTCTACCTTTGCAAATAAAAACAACGTTTAAGAATAAACTAGGAACTTTTTCCCATAAACCCTCAACATACCTGCTCTCATTGTTCAGAAGAAATTATCGAAGAGATAAGATTTTTCTCGTTTCTGTCAGAAATAGACAAAGTGCTGACAGTGTTTTCTAGAAGCACTATTTTTTTTTAAATCAGACACGTGTTGCGAGATTACAAGGAACTCTTTCTTCAATGCAGAGAAAAAAACACGTGTGGGTGAAAATATCTGACAGAGATTCCCGAATGTCTTTACATCCATAGCTCACTTCTTTTTGCATTGAAGAAATATATCCTCGTAGCCCCGAAACGCATCTCTCTTTCTCCCTTTTTTTACGCTTATTCATGCTTCTTCAAAGTAGTTTCATATCTTAATTCTTACTTACCTGAACAAAGTATTTTAAGTTATTTCGTAACCTCAATTCGTCTAAAAATCTACCAAAATTTAAGTGGAAATCCTTAGTTACACATCAAGATGAAGTATGAATATTTTTCTACATAAAGTATTAAGTTTCATATAAGAAATTAGTTTTTATTTCGAACGGGAATTCTCAAGCATTGACCGTTGACCGGTCCTCATAGATTTCCCTCTGTCCGCGTTAAAAAATTTCCCCTTTTCAAAACACAATAATGATAGCATTTTATACAATTTTTACGCTAATGTTTTGATTATTTTTTTATTTTCAGATTTAGGGGTTCATTTGCAATAAAGCAGCTTCACATTTAAATATTGTATCTTAAAGGTTCATTTACAATCTTTAAGTGTGATTGGTTACTTAAATCATAATAAAATCTTAGAAATAACTTTTGTAAAAGTTTTTTAATACCAAATAGTTTTATCGAATTTTTAAAAAAATATAGCTTCTCCGTTCTTAGAAGTTTTTTCGCAAAATTTTACCGTTCCTCCTATTGAGAAACTGATTTGGAGTTCATATGACCCTTTCACAAAAACAAAGCGCACCTTTAACGCTTCATTGAACAATTTTTTATTTCAAAATTATTCTTTTATTTTTTTCTTAAAAAATCTATAATATTTTTTATGTAAAATTGTCAGCAAAATTTTTCAAATACTTTCGTTTTGAAGCAAATTAGAAAAGAGAGAAATATATTTTTAGCAAAATAATAATAATAATAAATAATAAATAGCTAAAGGAAAATATAAAACAGCAGGGGAAAAATTATAGCTGGAAAAAAAAAGTGATGTTTCAAAAAAAAAATTTTTTTTTCGCTCTTTTAAAAACGGTTTTCTAAAAAATGACACAAAAGTAAATCAAAGCATGGCAAACAATAGATAAAAATCGGTTTCATTTCTCACCTAAATCATAGAGATGCCCAATAGCCGAAAAAATAACTTCTGTTTTTCATAAATCGCACCAGAGCTCCAAATAGTAAACTAAATTTGACTGAAATGATAAGGAAATGGCTAGTCTGTGGAGTCACGATCACTCCCGAATCGCTCGCCCCCCCCCCCCCCCCCCGTTTTTGTCTTGTTTTCCCTTTTTTTAGATCACTGGCGTAAAGCTTAAGCCATAGTTATGCCCAGGGCCTACCGCCTCCTCTCTTGTTGTATGTTTTCCAGCCTAAGTTGTATGTTTTCCAGCCAGCCTGTTTACATTTTATCTTAACTCCCCACTTTGCCATTGTCTGCTTATACACAGTATTCTGAGATCCAAACACGCCGTTGCAAAATGGGAACAGGGGAGCACTTGGGTCTAATCTTTCGGCAATAAAACCATAAAACTGTCCCGATTCCGTAGAAAATGTCGAGTAATCATTCAAGGTCGAACATACAAGCATTGATTTTGGCGCTCCGGGTGGTTACTCGACCTTTTGCTGGGTATTGTTTGCAACTGAAAGCAACACTAACTCACTGTGTGTGGTACATCATGTCGCTTTCGAAGCAGCGTTGGATAACTTACGTTCTCATTTTCTGATCAAGATATTTTTTAGTTTCGGAGAAGGCGTCCGTATTGTTCAATAAGAAGGGCGGCGCATCTGCCCTAGGGCTTGCGGGCAGGCGGGCCAGTCCGAGCCTGCAACTAAGTGAAAATAAACAGTCTTCTGTACCCTATTCCTCCTCATAAAAATATGGTAGAGAAGTTGTCATCTGTCACGATTTATCAGAAAAAAACAAATTTGAAGAGGCCCTGTTTTGAACCTAAGTAATAGATTCATTTCCTGAGCAATAGTATTAAAATTATACGAACATGTCAAAGAAACATGCCCCAGCAGATTCTGTGTAAAAAATTGCACGAGTTTACAGAGAATCGCCCATAAATAAGCAAGTATACATTCTAAATATCTTCGTCTTGCTGCAATTTACATGCAATCATCCATATATATTCTATTTCTAATTATATATTTTATAGGTTAATTTATTCACACTGGCTCAGCACCAACAGATAGTGCTCCACCTTTTGCAAATTACATGACATCCAGTAATTCACGTCACGAAGTATTTCAAAACACAAAACTTGGCAATTTTCAAATTTTAAATAAAACCAACTTATTATTATTATTTCATTGGAATCATTTTTTGAA